>JAHWFO010037430.1:1696252-1707273 GCA_023313115.1 Rhysida immarginata
TATGTAATCTGGTGTGAATGTCAATGGCCGTGTGTAGTCTTCTTGTCTGTGTTGTATTGTTTTCTTAAATTTTATAATTTTGACTCTCTGAAGTATTTGTTCTGTTTCCTTGTCGTCTATGTTGTTAGTTGTGGGTCTTGCTGTTGTTATGAAAATAGGAATGAAAGAATTCCATGTGTTTTATGGATTCTTTGTCGCTGTGTTTTATGTCTGTTTTGATGGGTTTTCCTTCTAGTATTAATTTCCATGTTCCTAAGTTTATGGGAGTCAAAATCGGTTCTTCGAATAAAACTATTGCTGCGTCTGGTAATTGATCTAGGTGGAATGAGCTATTGTCTCGTTCTCTGGGGACTAGTTCAGGTTGTAAAGGTTCTATTATGGTTTCTATGAGTAGACTCTTGCAGCGTTCGTATCTCCTTGTAAAATGAACGTATTAATTTTTTTTAATTGTTTTGTTTTAATGATTTCAAGCCATGCAAAAAATTCTGCTATATCTATATTGTTTTCGTGAAAAAATTGTTCTAACCATTGTTATTTGATTATTGGTTTTTTGAGCAATCGTTTTTGTATCAATTTGTTGAAATGTGATTGCATGATTGTTTTTTTGATTATGTTTGTGTGTTGTTGATTCCTGATTAATAGTGCAACATAGCTTTGTTCATTCAATCCAAATTCTTTTAATAATTGTTGTTTTGTTTGTAAATCGACTATGTTGTTCCATTGTGCTTTTGTTTTTGTATTGTGTTTGTCTATCAGGAAACCAATGAGTTCAATTATTGTTGAACGTTTGTGTCTTCCAAATCTTTCGTCTTTGTGTTATTTTTTTTGATCAGTGTATGTTTTGCAATTGCTGTGTTTGCGTATGTGTTGTGGGTTGGCTAATATGTCCTTTATGAGTTCTGCGAGTCTGTTGAGCTCCTGTGTGATTTGAGTGCCATATCTATTGTATCCCCTGTAATGAGTATTGAGTAAATAGAGAAGGAAGTTTCTGATATGTTTGATCGATTGTGTAGAGGCAATAGCTTCTGCAACGCCTCCGCTTGTTCCACCAAGAAAGTTAATGATTCGCTGTCGTGTTCTTGAGGCTGTGTTTCCTCCTCCGATTGCTGAGATGTAGGTGATATGTTGATGGTCTCCGTGGTCAAACGAGAGGAATGAGGGTTTGCTTCGTCTGTGATTGGGATTTCCGGTTGGGTATGTGAGGTTTGTGTTGTGGACGATGAAAGTTTTAAACGTTTTGTTTGTGGCTGTAATGGGATTGTTGGGGATGTATTTGAGTCATCCAAGGAGGTTGAGGTGCTTGGTCCCGGTCTATTGGGTGGTGATGGAATATGGTTAATGTGCGTTTCGTCCAGGGCAATGACGTTTTGCGATTCAATAGACGTCCCTGTTGATTGAGAGTCCAATTGCTCAATGTCACTGCTTCCTGAACTTCTTCTATGTTTGTTGCTGAATATTTGTTGGCTGGTTGGTGTTCGTTTAGTTGTTGTACCCATAGGAGTGTGGGAGTATAATGAGGTAGTAAAAGTGTTGTCATCTCTGTGAAGAATTGTTTCTTGATCACCTGACTGCTGATGTTGGTTAAGTAAAGATATATTGTCGTGTCCATTGTTGTTAATAATAAGGTGCTGTGACTGTCTAATTGTTTGAGTGGTTCCGGTGCTATTGTGTATGAGTGATTGTGTGTCATTGTGTTCTGAAGTTGTGTGTATAGGGGTGATGTCTTCGGAATGGTCTGAATGAAGCTCAATTTCGGGTCGTGGGGAACAAGTTCTAGGACATACCTGCAAGGGACTATGAACACTTGATTGCCATGCTGAGTCGTTATTGATGGCGAGTCCTCCTTGTTGATCTGCTGATTCGTCCACGGCCATTGATATTGATGTAATGCTGTCATTGTGTGTGATGTCTTCAGTTGAGTCTACGGTGAATTCGTCGATCCAGTACGGGCACTGAGCGTTGTTGTCCCAGCAGCGAATGCACTGACACGTATACAAGTTGTGGATACAGAAAGTGTGTTCGATGCAAAGAGAGACTGTGCTCATTGTGATGTAGAGAGAAATGGAAGTGATGCTTATATAGGAAAGAACATGTGATTATTGAGGTCAAGGTGGGAGAGAAAAGGAATTGGTGCTTATATAAGAAAGATCATGTGATTTTTGAGGTCAAGGTGGGAGAGAAATGGAAGTGGTGGCTATATAAGAAAGATCATGAGATTATTGAGGTCAAGAGGTGGTAGAAAAAAGAGTTTTTAAAAACCAGTAGAGACAACCAGTAATTAACACCATAGCATAGAAACTCCTACTGTCCCTCTTCCACTTTATTAACAACCACAGCCAGAGTCCGTGCCCCACTCCCTCGAGCCTCGGGCCACCTGCTGCTTTTCTACTAGAAACAATAAACACATGAAAACACTTAGAAATAAATACAATTAAAATTTCTAATGAAAATTCGAAAAAAAAATTACGGCTCACAGTTGATGGAGCTCTTCAAGTATGCCACTGCTAGTCTAAATAATTTCTTACTCATGTAATCTTACTTTAGATGTACACTTGATGTTGTTGCAATTGCCATTCTTCTCTTGATGTCTTGAAGCAAAACCTGGCCATTCATCTATTTGTTAGTCTAGCAATCGCCGAGTTTTTTATTTACATGCTTACCATTTGTTCAATACAGCATGGAGCTACAAGAGTGCTTCCTCTGTCGTCTTTCCACTCTTTCCCAGTAGTCTGCTAACTCTCCATTATCTCCAGTTCATGATCATTTTTAAAGACTTTCAAGAAATTGTTAAGTACTAAGAATTCTCAATTCTAAGAAAAGGCTGAATAACAGGAATTCTATGCATTGTTACAAATTGAATGTTATCTATATTGTACAATCTTTGCCTTGCATTGTTGGTCATATGCTATACAGGGTGAGGCATTTATCTTGAGACAACTGAATATCTCGGAAACTAAGCATTGTACGAAAAAATGTCCAAAATAAAAAGTGAATTATTTCGTGGGGGAAAATCATTAGTTAAAAAAGTGGCTGGAGATTGGGGGTAACTTTGAAATCCCCCAATTTTTAATGGTAACTTTGAAATCCCCCTATGGAACCTCGATTATTAATGGTGTATTCAGGTTGTACACGATATTCTAGAAGTGTTTTATTTTTGGGTTTTTTCAATTGATCTAACCGTTTAGGAGATAGAGGCCCTGAAAGTGTGGAATTTTTAAAGTTTTGAAACTAATTTTATTGATGAAGATAAAGAGATAGAGAGTGGGTTTGCAGACATTCCTATTCTATTTTTTGGTGGTCTTTAAGAAACCGAAGTCAGAATTCCGTTGTCAGAATTTCTAAAATTCAAAAATATTTAGTGCACATGCAAACTTTTGGGGACAGCGTGTGTAGTGCACATGTCCTATGGAGACAGAGTGTATAGTGAAAAATATTGGATTTTTTAAATTCTGATATAGGTTAGGATATTAGGATTCCATTAGGAATTAGAATAGGAATCTCTGTAAGACCCACTCTCTCTCTGTCTCTTTGTCTTCATCGATAAAATTGGGTTCAAAACTTTAAAAGTCCGCACTTTCAGGGCCTCTATCTCCTAAACTGTTGGATCAATTCAAAAAAAGCACAAAGCATAAGACATTTCTGGAATATTGTGTACAATATGAATATGCCATTAAATATAGGGGTTCCTGCTTAAGATTTCAAAATTAGTGAGTTTGTTCGTTTGTTTGTTTCTTATGCAAATCTACAGTTTTATTCCGATCTTGATGAAATTTTGCATACTTGACCTTGAAACCATGAGGTAGGTCACTGTCTACCTCAGATTTCGGAAAAATAATAATTATCGATAAAAAATCGATATTCATGGTTATGGCAGGGCATATTAATGAGAAATCTCTCATGACTAACAATGCAAGGAAAAGTTTATGCGAAAATACGTATCAACAATGGTATCAACATGCAATGCACCAACATTATGCAGGGATCAACAATATACACTGATTGGAAGAAAGTAATTGGACACCTATCCACCTGGCAAAAAATGGACCTTTCCGTTACCACACGTGTCACTGCTGTATGGAAATGTAAAGATAGTCATCAGACAACAGCACTGACTCTAACTAAAGCATCATGCGAGAGGCAGAGCTGACAGAGTTGGAAAAAGGTGTCCTGGTTGGAATGTCGCTCCAAGGCGTATCTATATGAGAGACTGCCAGCAGCTGGAACCACCCGAAATCAACAGTGGCGTCTGTGCTGAAGAAGTACAAGACCAATGGACATTGTAGGAATGCACCAAGGCCTGGTCGTCCAGCCGCATTGACCGACAGGGACCGTCAAGTGCTGCAGCGGGAGATACGGAAGAACCGACGTTCGACGATGACCACCATCGCCGGGGAATTCCAGCAGGCATCTGTATGTCACGTATCCACCAAGACCCTCCGAAAGGAGGCCCACATTGCTGGGCTACCACGGCACAGCACCAGCCAACAAGCTGCTAGTCACACCAGCGAACAAAACGATCAGACTGCAATGGGCCAGGGAACGCAAAGATTGGACCGTTGAAGAATAGAAACTTGTTCTCTGGAGCGATAAATCCCGCTTCACATTGTTTCGATTGGATGGCAGAGTTTGAGTGTGGCGTTTACCTGAAGAACGGCTCTTTCCTGAGTGTATAATCCCAACCGTAAGTTCGGCGGAGGAGGAATTATGGTGTGGGGCTGTTTTTCGTGGTATGGCGTAGGCCTGGTAGTAAAGGTGGAAGGCACCATGAGGGCTACGGACTACACTACCATCCTGGACAATTCCGTTATCCCAACCCTTTGGCAAACCTATGGTCTAGAGCCATGCCTGTACCAAGACGACAATGCCAGGCCACATGTTGAAGCTCATACCCTTCACCGGTATGCCGATAATAATGTTGAACGCATGCAGTGGCCAACCCAGAGTCTTGATAATAATTGGTTCATCACAAGTAATTATAATTATTTACTTGTGAGTTCATCAACTTTCTGATGGTTTGGAGTGGAGAAATTCTCGATCTGGGGTCAGGTTCCCGTCTCCCATTGGGCTTTCAACCGTGACAACTTGGTTGTCTTTAAGACACCTTGAGACAGCTTGGCTGTCCGTGATGTCTGCGTTAGCCCAATTGGTAGAGGCGTCGGCCATGATAGTCGAGGTTCCTGGTTCGACTCCGGGTCGCAGAATTTTTCCTTCCATTTTTAAATCGAAAAATCATTACCTATGCTTGGAGAGCATCTCCAGTTGATAATTATAATTATTTACTTGAGATTTCATCAACTTTCTGATGGTTTGGAGTGGAGAAATTCTCGATCTGCGGGTCAGGTTCCCATCTCCCATTGGGCATTCAACCGTGACAACTTGGTTGTCTTTAAAACACCGTGAGACAGCTTGGCTGTTCGTGGTGTCTGCGATAGCCCAATTGGTAGAGGCGTTGGCCATGATAGTCGAGGTTCCTGGTTCGAATCCGGGTCGCAGAATTTTTCCTTCCATTTTTCAATCGAAAAAATCAGGCAAGGAAAAATGTCTACCTCAGATTTCCGAAAAATTGGCAGGGCATAATAATGAGAAATATCTCATGACCAACAAAGCAAGGCAACGTTTGTGCAACAATAGGTATCAACAATGGTGTCAACACGCAATTCACAAAACTCTTTACGCACCAACAATTTATATCTCATGGCCAACAATGCAAGTAAAAGTTTGTGCAACAATAGATATCAAAAATGGTATCAACACGCAATGCACCAACATTATGCAGAAATCAACAATATATATCTCATAACTAACAATGAAAGGCAAAGTTTGTTCAATATAGATATGGTTGAATTTGTAACAATGCATAGAATTCCTGTTATTCAGGCTTTTCTTAGAAAAGAGTTCTTATGTACTTAACAATTTCTTGAAAATCTTTAAAATTGATCAGTAACTGGAGATAATGGAGAGTTAACAAACTATTGAGAAAGAGTGGAAAGTCGACAGAGGAAGCACTCCTTTAGCTCCGTAATATATTGAGCAAATGGTAAGCACTACTTCAGATCCAAACATTTCCTAAAAATACATTTTCACTATATTCTGTGGGAATGTGTATATTTTGGTAACTGAGATGCTGATAATGCGATGATTGAACATTCGTTTCTAAGAAATATAATTAATGAGCATAAAATGATGATGCAGTGACAGAACATTAATAACGCAACGTCTATTGATGAGGCAAAGGAGTCACGTGTGTCTCCCTTGAGCTCCCTATCAAAAGTCCAGACGACTACAAAAATTTATGTGTCTGCAAAAGAACGAGAAAAAACGAGTATTGTTCAGACAGGCTGCAACTAAAGCAGAAAAAGCTATACAGGCATTTGAAACATCTGAACAACGGGAGTTTCGAACAGAGCAAGAGGGTATAAGTCCTTCTACATCAAGGGCAAGAAAAACTTGAGTCTAACATATCTGGTAATGCTCCGCAGTGGTGAGCCAAGTCAAGAAGAGTTTAGATAAAGTCCCAGTACATTACCTAGAATTCCTGTTTTTTTCGTACATTTCGTGGAATGGATAGTCTCTTTGCTCTGTGTTGTATTCATTGAGTTTTTATTTTACCAATTGGGAGTTATAATTTATTTTTTTGAGATTGTTCTGTTTGCTTACAAGTGTAATGATCCCAGGCAATGCTGGGTACCTCTGCTAGTTATATATATAGATGGATGTGAAAATGTAACTTACAAAGTGCTATTTCCTTTCAATAATAAAATAAAAATAAAAAGAAAATTAAAAAAACTTCTATGTCCGGAAAAAACGGAAGTGACTGTGTTTCCAATGAAATCCGACAGGTGTCTCCACGTTTTGCATTTTTTCTGAAACAATGAAAGTCTCATGAAATCGTCAACGGAAGTCGCTATCTTCAATTGATTTTCTCTCCATAAGTACTTCTGGTTAGGGAGACAAAAAAAATGTGATGATAGGAAGTAGCATTTGCCTTTGAACTTCCAACTTATAACTTCATTAAACAAAAGTTGGAAACCTTCCCTGCTAATAACTGTTCATCTCTCCAGTGAAGGATTTCATTTTTCACACAATAAATAGAAAAGTAGCTTATGCGATCGGTTTGTTCAGACATCCATCTGTCTGTCTGTGAACATAATTCCAACAATGCATTGCATTGGAATGGGAAGCATGCGTATAGTGAATTGCTGGAAGAGACGAATCAGTCTTGCATTGGGGAAAACGCGTTTCGAGCACTTTGTTTCGGCTCTGCACATGCTCTAAACCTTCTTGAGATGGTACGCCTGCACGATGCATGTGATTGACAATCATAGAAAGGGGATATCGGTGCCTAAACCAAAAGAATTTCTTTATTCACAGAGAGCATATTATTTAATATGATAACTTGAAAACAACTAATTAACTTTTTCACATAAGTATGGGATAGAGCACAAAAAAGTTAGAATGTGAGATTGCTGGAATAGGTACGATAGCACGTGCTCTAATGGGACAATTATGACACACCCTTAAAAATTCCAATGACAAAATATGGCATATAATACAGGGCGATTCAAATCGTGTGTAAAACAATTTAAAGAGGTATTACAGAAGTCAAGGTATACACAAAAATTCCTATTAACATTTGAACGATAATTGAGATATGAACGCTGAATACAGTCAAAATTGTAACAAGTGCTGGTTAGTACTCACAAGTGAACACGTGTTATGATGTTGACTGAGTAACTCAGAACCTTCTAGTTGGAATTTTAATGTTATACAGAGGCCTGTGAGAAAAGTATCTGATTTTTTTTTGCGAACTCCTGATGGATTTGGATCGCGCGCGCTTACATGAGCCGACCTTGAACCTTTGTGCGCATGCGTGAATTATTTCCCGCCTCTCAATAGCTTCAGTTGCTGGCAATCAGTAGCATTAGAGGGAGGTAGTATGTTGTGCTCTCGTCGGTTTTTGATTTGAAGGAAAATGACGGAACGACTGGAGCAGCGTTACTGCATCAAATTTTGCCAGAAACTAGGCGACAGCCAGGTGGAAACCATCCGGAAGATTCAGACGATTTTCGGTGACGATGCTATGGGCATCACACAGATTATGGACTGGTACAACCTGTTTAAAGACGACCGCACGTCAGTGGAGAGTGAGCCACGCTCCGGTCGGCCATCACCATGCCGAAATGACCAGGTCATTGCCAAAGTGAACGCTGTGGTGATGCGGAACCGTCGTATAACAATCCGAGAAGTTGCGGAAGAGGTGGGCATTACTACGTTTTCGGCACATTCCATTCTGACCGAAGATTTGGCCCTAAAGAGAGTGGCGGCGAAATTCGTGCCAAAGCTGCTGACGGCAGAGCAAAAGCAACTTCGTGTTGACGTCTCACTGGACATGCTGGCCTCTGCAAACAGTGACCCCGACTTCATGAACACCATAATCACTGGTGATGAGTTCTGGGTGTACGGGTACGACCCGGAAACCAGAGCTCAGTCGTCACAGTGGAAGCATTCCTCGTCACCACGACCAAAGAAGGCCCACCAAGTGTGCAGCAATGTGAAAGTGATGCTGACTGCTTTCTTTGACTCTTGCGGTCTGGTACACCACGAGTACGCATCACAGGCTCAAACACCAAAGAGTACTACAGGGATGTCCTCCGTCGCCTCTGTAATGCAGTTGTGGTCAACAGGCAATTGGCGCCTCCATCATGATAAGGCTCCAGCCCATTCCTCGCACTTGATTCAGACTTTTTTGGCGAAAAACCAGACTCCTGTGGTACAACAGGCTTCTTAGTCTCCTGACCTGGCCCCCTGCGACTTTTGGCTGTTCCCGAAACTCAAGAGGCCATTGAAAGGAACGCGATTTCAGACATGAGAGGACATTATGGCTGCAACGACAGCCGACCTAAACTCCATCCCGAAAGACGCTTTCCAGGAATGCTTCCAACAATGGTGGCACCGTTGGGAGCAGTGTGTGGAGTCCCAAGGAGACTACTTTGAGGGTGATTAGGTTTCCAATGCTCCAGGTGTGTCATTTTTTTTTCCGGCCGAAGGTCGGATACTTTTCTCACAGGCCTCGTACACAGTTTATGTATCTTGTTATTCTTCCAAATTTCATTAATCTAGGCTTTACAGAACCTGAGTTATAAACTTGTTAGACTTGGTGGCAGCATTTTTATTTCTGTTCGTATCTCAGTTATCGTTCAAATTCGGTCCCATGTTCATAGGTCTTTTTGTGCTTACCTTGACTCTATAATACCTCCTTTAATTGTTTTACACATGATTTGAATCACCCTGTATATCTAACAACTCGTAACGACGTATCATGAACGATTATAATGAATACTTAATGATGGCCGATATTTGTTTACATGTTCTAATGATACCATATATCACCTTTAGAATTTTCAAAGCTAAGATATAGCATGTAATACGGAGGGTTGATTCAGATAAAATGAGACAAATTATAAATGCCGCGTATGACCTTGACGGAATGTGATTTGCATGACTCGTCCACTATTCATGGGGATTAGCTTTGTATACACTTGTTGCTGTTATTTGAGGCATTTCTTGCTGAAACATGGCTTCCAAAATCACAGCTTTTTGGGAAGGGTATATGTTTGGCTTTTCGATGCTAACTTCAGTCTTTCGTGCATTGTGGAATTATGCAAACGAAATGGTATTTTCGTATCCAAAGTTACTGTGGGTCGAACAATCAAAAAGAACAAATTGCGACCATCTAATTAACGTGGACGAGCAGAGAAGCAGACCAGAAACAAGCCCCAGCCAACATGCCCAGCTCAGGTGGTGCGAGAAATGCGGTCTGAAGTGCTGAAAGAAAATCCCCCCACACAGAGAAGTCTAACCCAAAGGAAAGGTGTTTCACAGGCAACTGTCTCCAGAATAATTCATGACAATCTTGGGCTGGAGCGACGTCATAAAGTGCGCGGTCACACAACTGAGTGACTGAACACAACTGAACACTGCCAAGTCATCTCTGGCTTACTACAGGAAGGTGGAACAGGAGACGGGCATACGAGTTATTCCCTTCTCTCATGTGCCTGTAAAATCTCCTGATGCATCACCGATGGATTTCTCTGGTTTTGGTCTCCTGAAACGACGGCTCGGAAGTCGCTGACCAAGAACCATTGATGGGCTATGGAAAGTGTGCCAGCATGTGTGGAACGAACTTCCCATGGAGACCCTCAAACTCAGCCTACTTCAGTGGAAATTACGGTGCCGGCCATAGTCCAACAATGTGGCTCTCACATTGAACACAACCAAGGTGTTGCCATGGAATTACACCCTCGTAACAGAACAGCAAAGTCGTCTCATTTTATCTGAATCAACCCTCTGTATATCAAACATCCCATAACGATGCGTCATGAATAAAAATATCAAGTAATTAATGACTGTTGGAATTGGTTTACTAGAACATGTTCTAGTACATGTATGGTACCATTGGAACTTCCCATTTTAAGATATGGCATGTAATATATCAAACAACTCGTAACGAAGTACCATGAATGAATACAGTGAGTAATTAATGATAGTGGTAGTTAGTTTAGTAGTATGTATTTTTATAGTACCATATGGTGCCATTGGAACCTTCCATTCTGAGATATTGCAATTAATATATCAAACAGCTCGTAACAACGTACCATGAATGAATATAATGAGTAATTAATGATAGGGAAAATTAGTTTCGTAGTACGTGTCCTATTCGTACCATATGGTACCATTAAAACTTTCAATGCTAAGATATGGCGTGTAAGATAAAAAAATAACTCGTAAACGAAGCACAATGAATGAATATAACGAGCCTTTGAAGATAGTGGTAATTAGTTTAGTAATACGTATTCTAATATTACCATATAGTACTATTAGAACATTCCATTCTGATAAATGGCATATATCAAACAGCTCATAACAACGTGCCATTAATGAATATAATGAGTAAATACTGATAGTGGAAATTAATTTAGTAGTACGTGTCCTAATCGTATCATATCATACCATTAAAATTT
>JAHWFO010037430.1:1707283-1719606 GCA_023313115.1 Rhysida immarginata
AATTATTGACAGTGGAAATTAGTTTAGTAGTACGTGTCCTAATCGTACTATATGATACCATTTAAACTTTCATTGTTAAGATATGGCATGTAATATATCAAACAACTCGCAACAAAGTACCATGGATGAGGCGCTATGGCTTGCAAATAAGTCAACTTTGAGTCGAGTGCGGTACACTGAGGCGCGAAAAGCAGCAGCAAAAACAGTATCAACAGCTAAAGCCAAGGCCTGGGAGAAGTTCGGGGAGAAATTGGAGGCAGACTATGGTTCGGCAAACAAGGTGTTCTGGCAGACCGTGCGCCGCCTCCGTGGAAAGAAGTCTCTTTCATCACAAACTATTAAGAGTCCAGATGGGAGGCTTCTGAAAACGGAGGAGAGCGTATTGCATAGGTGGAAGGAATACTTTGCATCTCTTCTTAATCCGGTGACAACAACAACTGAGGCATACGAGGTGCACCTTGGAGCAGAGAATAGTCACGGTAGTATCACTGAAACAGAAGTCAGATGGGCAATTAAGTCCCTGAAGACTGGCAAAGCTGCAGGTGATGATGAAATCCGGTCTGAGATGTTAAAGGCCTTAAATCAGGATGGTATTCTGTGGCTAACTCGTGTGTGTCAGGTTGCTTGGATATCTGGACAGGCCCCTAAGCAATGGCAGACAGGAATTGTGATCCCTATCTTCAAAAAAGGAGATCAGAGAGATTGCAACAACTATCGAGGCATCTCTTTGCTCAGCATTCCTGGGAAAGTGTACGCTAAGTGTCTGGAGAAGAGAAGTCGGGAAATAGTCGACTCCAAACTGTCGGGGAAGCAGTGTGGTTTCCGACCTGGCCGAAGCACGACGGATCACATCTTTGCTCTAAGGCAAATCTTTGAGAAATCCTGGGAGTATGCAAAAGAGGTCTACGCTTGCTTTGTGGACCTCGAAAAAGCATATGACAGGGTTCCTCGGGAGAAGCTCTGGCAAGTGTTGCAAGAGTATGGAGTGGATGGGCAATTACTGGTTGCTATCATGTCTCTGTACGAAAGCTCTGAGATGTGTGTCCGATAAATGGCATTAAGTCAAGACCGTTCACCGTGGGTGTTGGACTCCGCCAAGGGTGCGTACTGTCGCCCATCTTGTTCATTATCTTTATGGACTGGATAGACAGGGGCAGCCGAGGCGATGAGCGTGTTTGTGTGGGCGACTGCCTGGTGGAGAGGTTGCTCTTTGCGGACGACCTTGTCCTGCTTGGGTCTTCTCGCACGAACCTTCAGCATGCACTAGACCGGTTTGCAGCCAAATGTGAAGAAGCTGGGATGAAGATCAGTGTGGCTAAAACCGAAGCTCTGGTTCTTTCAAGACAGCCTGCTCAGTGCGCTCTCCATGTTAGGGGAGCCTCATTGAGACAGGTGGAGAAGTTCAAGTATCTCGGGATTGCATTCACGGAGTGATGGACGGCAGGAGAAAGAATTGGATGCTCGGATCGGTGCAGCAAGCTGTGTCAGACGTGAACTGTGGCGATCCGTGGTAACGAAACGAGAGCTGGGTAACAAAGCCAAGCTCTCCGTCTTCAAATCTATCTTTGTCCCCATTCTCACCTATGGTCATGAGGCTTGGGTAATGACCGAAAGAGTGCGATCGCGGGTACAAGCGGCCGAAATGAGATTCCTGAGAGGTGTGGCAGGTGTTACCCTACTAGATAGAGTTTACAGCAGCACAATAAGGGAATCTTTAGGTGTTGAGCCGCTACTTCTCCGCATTGAGAGATCTCAGTTGCGCTGGTATGGCCACGTGATACGGATGCCGCAAACTAGTCTTCTTAGGCGGTTGTTATTTTCCAAGCCGGTGGGTAAGAGACCAAGGGGTCGGCCTAGAACCAGGTGGCTAGACTACATGGAGAATCTGGGTTCGAGTCGCTTGGATATTACCAGGGATGACATGCGCCTGATGGCGGAAGATCGCGATCGCTGGAGATCCTCCATAGGGCTGCTGCCCCCGCGACCCTAACGGATAAGTGGGTTTGAAAAGTAAGTAAGTAAGTACGTATTCTGATTGTACCATATTGTACCATTGGAACTTTCCATTCTGAGACGAATCTGCTCGTAACAACGTGCAATGAATGAATATAATGTGTAATTAATGATAGTGGAAATTTGTTTATTAGTATGTGTCCTAATCATACAACATGGTACCGTTGGAGCTCTCAATGCTATCATATGGCATGAAATATAATAACCAACTTCTTACCAGTTGTTAGACCTATTGTTACCAATGGCTTAATGGTATCAAGTGCATATTGCTTTTAGGCCATTATCCATTAATAATTACGGTTAGACTTATTGTTAATTGCTAGTAGCTAATCGCTCACTTTCATAGTAGATGGTAATGTAGATAAGCTTTAATAATAGAATATGAAGAAAAATAGATGTTTACACAGAACGCTTCAGCAATTGAGGCTCACTTCATTTATCATTATATTGTAATGTCTACAAATTCTGGAGCTTTTATTTGTTCAAAAATATAAAGACTCTCCATTTGACTCTGCTGTCAGTTCTTCAAGTTTGTTCGTTTAAGTTCTTTTACGTTAGTATAATATTTAATGGAGCCTCAGACCAAAAAACGCAACTAGACTTTTTTGCTCAGAATTTCACCCTCTACCTGCCTTTTCATTTGGGCACGACCTTTTAGAATCACCCTGGCCTATACCGATACCAATATTCCTTACCGATACCGAACTTTAAAGCTCTATAACTTTTTAACGGAGCCACAGACGAAAAAGGCGACTATTTTATTTGCTCAGAGTTTCATCCTCTACATATCCTTAAATTTGCAGTCGTCCATTTACACCCTATATATAATTAGCAATAAATGGAAGTCGAAATTGTGTTAGTAGTACGTGTTCTAATGGTATCTTTTTTTGTATCTTTGGGAAGTTTCACTGCCACCATGTGGCATGTACGAGGGCATATTGAAAAGTAATGCCTCCATGACTGTAACGTTTTTATTTTTTAACCTATTTTCAAAATTCTTTTTGTATCTGATACTTACATTTGTCCTCTATGTAAGGCACTGTTCACTTTTTGACATAGTCCCCGTCCCTTTCCACACATTGCGCCAATGCGTGACTAGTCGGGTGAACCCATTGGAGAGGAATTCCGGGGTTGTTGTTGACACCAGGACCGAACAGCAGGTTTCACCTCATCGTCAGAACTCAACTCATGCCCCTTAACTCAGGTGCTCTTTCCTCTTTGGGAATGGTGAACGTCGCAAGGTGCAAAGTCTTTCATTTTTGAACTGAAGTTTTTTATCTTTGAACTGTAGGCGCTGCAACCCCCTCTGATGTGTAGCAATGGTGTGCGGACGGGCGTTATCGTGCTGCAGAAGAGGATCCAAAGCTGCCATTCCATCTTCGTGTCGACGACAACCGCGTAATTCCTCTCCGATGGGTTCACCCAACTAGTCACGCGTTGGCGCAATGCACAGAAAGGGATGGGGACCATGTCAAAAAGTGAATAGTGCATTACATAGACGACAAATATGAGTATAAGATACAAAGAGAATTTTGAAAATCAGATAACAAATAAAAAAAAGTTATAACCATGGAGGCATTACTTTTCAGTATGCCCTCATAATATATCGAACAATTGGTAATGGTGTGTCATGAATGAATATAACGAATATTTTTTTTATTTTTTTTATTTATTAATTAATTGGGATCCAATACGTCCATCCAGGGCTAGTATGGCCAGAGGCCGATGACTTTTGTTCCTGGATGGATCTGGATTCACGACTGCTGTGTGATGGTCACAGCATCCGGGGGGAGTGAAGATTGGCTATCACGGATGGTCACCCATCCAGTGACTAGCCGTGCCTGATGTAGCTTAACATCACAAAAGTTGTGTTTAGTGAAAGCCTAACAGGCCAAAGCCTCCCCCTATTTTTACCATATCCAGATTTGGTTTAGTAGTATTTATTCTAATAATACTGTATGGTACCTTTGGAAACTTTCAGTGCTAATATATGGCATGTAACATATCAAACAAATTGTAACAAATTTAACGAAGAAATATAATGAATTTAATGAAGAAGAATTAATATAATGAATAGAAAACCTATCCTAGGTTTAGTAATACGTGTTCTATAGGTACCATATGGTACCATTGGAAACTCTCAGTGCTAAGATATGGCAAGCATTCTATCAAACAACTTGTAACGACATGTCATGAATGAATATAACGAGTAATTAATGATACCTGAAATTCGCTTAGTAGGACGTGTTCTACTGATACTATACCATTCCATTGGAATATTTCTATTTAAAGATATAGCATGTAATAACAAACAACTCGTAATGATGTGTCTTGAATATAAAGAGAAATTAATGTTTGTCAAAACTAGTTTAATAGTATGTGCTTTAATGGAACCATTGCAGTACCATTGGGAACTTTCAATGCTAAACCCGGAATTCAGAATGAGCGCTCATGGTCTTGCTCTTACTCAAATCATTATTGAGACCGAATTCAATTCTATGAAATTTGTATTCAACAATGGTTTTGAGTGCCTAAACCAATGCGCAAGAGCACTCATTCCGAATATGATTATGTAGAAACACTTTAGAAATAGTATATGAAGAAATAATCGATGCATACACAGAAAAGTTCAACTACTGACGCTCGCTTCGTTTAACATTATCATAAGAATGTTTATGATAACTCTTCATTATGCATATATCTGCTCGAATATAAAAATAAATACAACTTCTTTATTTAACTATTAGTTCGTCAGTTTAATTCGTTTGAATTCTAGTTTTTTGTTAGTTTCATTATTTAGGAATTTACATTTTAGTTTTCATATTTATATAGTTTTCACTGAAGTGTTTCTCCTAGGTGCTCCTTTAAGTGAGGATAGAAGTGAAAGATTCATACAGCTCAGAAGACCACCACACTGGGACATCATCGAACACTGTCCCTGCAGCCTGGACCTCACTTCAAGCAACTTTCACCTATCCTCACTTGAAGGAACACATAGGAGACCAACGATCAGCTTCAGATGAGGAGGTGAAACATTACATGTCAACATGGCTGAGCACGCAAGGACAGGAGTTTTACCCGGAGGGAATATTCAAACCCACGAACCGACAAGTGCCTAAACAGATATGGAAATTATGTCGAAAAATTACCTAATGTATGTACTATCTATCCATTGGCTGCATTGGTTGTATGAAATAAAATGCACATGTATCACTACAGCCTTTGTACTCTTACTTTTTTGATTATCCCTCGTACTTTGTATCCAAAAACAATTCATTTTTAAACAGTTTTTATGACAAACAAAATTAATAAAAAGTCAAATTAAGGTCAGTTATGCAACATCAGGCACGGCTAGTCATTGGATGGGCGACCATTCAGTAACTCACTATCATCACCCCCCCCCCTGGTCGGCTGTGACCTTCATACAGCAGTCGTTAATCCAGGTTCATCCAGGGACCCAACTCGTCGGCCTCAGGCCATACAGGCCCTAGATGGATGTATTGGATTACAATAGATAATGAAATAAAAAAACAAAAATAAAAATAAAAAATTTTCTAGAGTGTTTTGAAAAGTTTTGCCTCCCATGGTTGTAACATTTTTATTTCATATCCGATTTTCAAAATTAGTTTTATAGCATATAGTTACATTTGTCCCCTATGTAATGCACTATTCAGTTTTCAAATAATCGTCAACCCTTTCCACATACTTGCGCCAATGTGCGACTAGTCAGGCAAACCTGTCGGAGAAGAATTCCGAAATTGTTGTCGACACCAGTTAAGTTCTTCAGTTAAATCATTAGTTTTATAAATACTATGATGCCTTTTTAAAATTTTTCTTGCCAAGCTTTTATTCTCTTGTGGTATAGTTTTTTTAAGCAATAGAGATGCAGAACGGTCGGCTAATCTCCCATTTATATCATTTATAATTTTTTTTCATGTCTCTTATTATCCCTTTTTTTTGCTTATATATCTGTTTACAAGTTTTTCAAGGAATTTTATGTACAACTAGCAGAGGTACCTAGCGTTTCCCGGGTTAATTACACGTGTAGGTAAAGAGATAGATCTCAAAAAATTAAATTATAACTCCCAATTGGTTAAATAAAAACTCAATCAATACAACACAGAGCAAAGGGACTATCCATTCTACGAAAAATACGAAAAACAAGTAGTCCATATGATATACTGGAGCATCTAAACTCTTCTTGACTTGCCTTACCACTGCGGAGCATCGCCAGATACTTTAGAAACGATCCAAAAATTCTTGGAAACGAATGTTCAGTCAACGCATTGTCGGCATTTCAGTTTCCAAAATATATACTTTCCGACAGAATGTAGTCAAATAAATTTTTAGGAAATGTTTGGACCTGCTGTGTTACCAAATAAGCTAGGTGATAACCCCCACATGGCTCGGACTATTTTTTTGGAAGAAATTTTGAAATATCTTAAAAATAACACATGAAAACGCTTAGAATTAATACAGTAAAAATTCCTAATAAAAATTTGAAAAAAATTTTTTAAAGGCTCACGATGGATGGACCTCTCCATGCCACTGCTAGTCTAAAATAATTTCTTACTCACGTTATCTTACTTTAGATGTACACTTGATGTTGTTGCAATTTCCTTTCTTCTCTCGGTGTCTTGAGTCAAAACTTGGCCTTCATCTCTTTTTGTAGTCTAGCAATGGCCGATTCTTCTATTGACCTGCTTACCATTTGCTCAATACAGCACGGAACTAAAGGAGTGCTTCCTCTGTCATCTTTCCACTCCATCTCAATAGTCTGCTAACTTTTCATTATCTACAGTTACTAAACATTTTTAAATATTTTCAAAATATTGAAAAAAACAAAGAACTCTCTTTTCTAAGAAAAGCCTGAATAACAGGAATTCTATGCATTGTTATAAATTTTGCCTTTCATTGGTGGTCATGAGATATATATTGTTGATCCCTGCATAGTGTTGGTGCATTGAGTGTTGACACCATTGCTGATACGAATTGTTGCACAAACTTTTCCTTGCATTATTGGTCATGAGATATATATTGTTGGTCCGTGCATAGTGTTTGTGATTTGCGTGTTGATACCATTGTTGATACCTATTGTTGCACAAACGTTGCCTTGCATTGTTGGTCATGAGATATTTCTCATTATTATGCCCTGCCATAACCATGAATATCGATTTTTTTATCGATAATTAATATTTTTCGGAAATCTGAGGTAGAGTGATCTTCCTTATGCTTTGAAGATCAAGTATGCAAAATTTCATCAAAATGGGAATAAAATTATAGATTTGTATTCAATACACACAAACAAACCCACAAACATGCTTCTTTATATATATAGATTTCATTTCCATTCCATTTTCTTTCTTTCTCTGTTTTTTTTCTTAATAAAATGTCTCATAATTATAAAGAAAAATAAATTCCCTCCAACATGAGTGAAAGGACATGCGAAAGTTTACATTTTTTTAAAAATATGTTTATGGGAATCATACTTTTTCTTCATTAACAAAAACCAATGTGTATGTGTGTGTGTGTGTGTGTGTGTGTGTGTGTGTGTGTGTGTGTTTGTGTGTACATTCGCGAAACCAATGGGCGTCAAGTGAAGGTTTCAGATAAAATTTCATGATGCTTTAACATAGTTCGATACAGGTTTTTTGCTACCTGCCACAAATTTTCCGCAGGTTGCACTGGTTTTATGAGTGAACTCCCCCCTCCCCAATGTATATGCAACAATATATAATTAAATTTATAAATTCAACAATGATACTACCTACAACAATATGACAATCCAACAACAACAATCTACAATCTACTCTTACACTGAACAGTATTAAAATTACAAAAATATATGACATTTGATTAAGCAACGAATTTTATCATGGGAATAACCTTGAAGTCATGAGTGAAATAAACCCAGTCAAAGCTGGCAAAAAAAAGTCAAGTTTAGTCATAGAAAAATTTACCCTATTCAACTAATGCGCCAAAGCCGGGATCCTAGTTGGTTCCTAAATTAGGGACCTTAAAGCTAGGATTTGCAAATGTAAATAGAAAACAAAGTTATAGACGCTTCTTTTTGTTTATAACAGTCTGTACAGTGGCTCATATGTATAAAGAATCCCTCCTAACGATAAAGGGCTCAAATCTATAGTAATTAATTTGGATAAAGGTAATATATAAACATAGTTAAGCTACGAAACATGCCTCAAGGAACGTAAAGGTATTTTACTTATATGGCACTTAAGGGTGGACTTAGGACAAAATTTTTGTTATTCGTTTAAATCCTCTTATTTTTCTAGTAAAACATAGTATTATAAAAAGAAGACAAAATAAAAAATTTCGGATCTTTTTTATGTAATTGATAAACAAAAATGTAATGAATATTTTAAAAAGTTACTTTTTATTTCTATAGTAGAAACCATATATTACTCAATAACAATAAGATATTTATTAATTTGTTTATAACGTCTCATGGAAAAAAGAATATTTTAAAAAACATTTTTGACTGTTTTACATAGAAAATAATTTTTATAAATTTTTGTGATTAAAAATATGGATTTTTCTCATAGAAAGATATGGATTGAATTTCTCATGTCTTTCATTTTGTATAACAATTTTCATTAAAATATCATTATTTAATGATGTCATTTATTACTGCAAAAAACTCATGATGTTGGACATAAGTAACGTTTTGAGAAAGATGCTCTAAACGTTTTTAAACTGAAATCAGACAATATACACATGTTAGAAATGTTTAATAATTTTTATTTATATTAATTGGAGTTATGTAGAACAAATAATGTAATATTCTTTCCATTGTGTTAATATTAAATGTATCATAATATAAACCGAGACTAGTTCATATTAGATTCCTGTTTTTTTTGTTGTTGTTGTTGTTTACCAGTATATGTCATAAATATGCCTAAAGCCCTTTTGATTTGACTTATTCAATTTAAAAGAATCCATATAAGTATCTATTGCACATTAAAATTATTTTAAATATAGTAATTGAATAACTTGAAGAGTCCATATCTTATAAATATTTTACAAATTATGTATTAATCCTTTATTGATTATTACTATATGATTATAAAATTTTTGGAAAAATAAATAATAAATTCTTCATTGCTCCTTATTTGTACAAATCAGAAAGAAATTTTCGAAAGTCATTCCTAATGACTTATAATTAAGATGATAAGACTTCTTACAAGTTTTTAGAATACCCAAAAACCCTAATGAGATGAAAAAAAATTGATAAATCATGTCCTCAATGCAACACTTAATTAATATATAGTTAAGTTCCATAAACCTCGGCAGATATTCTCTAATAGTCTAATGAGGAGATGCTTATTAATAGGTTAATTAATTAAATCCAGGTGAAAGCTTGATATCATTTCATCAATAAAATATATTGAAATTTTAAAATATCAGACTTGGATTATGTCCATTATATTAAATCCATGTAATGATACATTAAATTAAAATGCTTTTAATAAAAACCTTGCAAAGGCAAATGGAAATAATAACAATGTTATATGACACATGTACCATATAAATTATATTACCAAAATGACCAATTGTAATGTTTCCAATACTAATTACTTCAATTATTCTAGGGATATCTTTGACAATCCTCATTCTAACAGAAGAAAACTTAAGGAACTTATTTTTTTAAAAAAGTTATTAAACCTACTTATAAGAAGAGCATATATGCATGCTCAGGATGCTAAATAGCATATGTGCATACTTTAGTAATTTCACAAAACATCAATTCGCCAAAGTAGAATAATATTTTGTTAGATCATTTTCATTACTAAATACAGTAGTACAAATATTACAGAGCTGGTTGTTAAATCTTATAAATATAGTAGACTTTTAGCAAAATGAAGTACTGTAATATATTATTGAGAATTCCACAATTCACTTATAAGGGTTTTTTCAAAACTTTTTAAGGATGAAATTCAATATTTACAGGAGATCGTATCCTAAACTTTATCTGACATATGAAATACTTGAGTTAGCATTCAAGTGGCACTTCCATCCTCTGAAAACTGAAAATGCCTTTTTATCAATTAAATATGCAAAATGGTTAAAAGTACAACAATGGTTTGGGGCAAAATGAAGTACTGTAATATATTATTGAGAATACCACAATTCACTTATAAGGGTTTTTTTCAAAACTTTTTACGGATGAAATAAGTTCAACAAAATTCATAAAAAAGCAGAAATCCTTCGTAGGGGAAAATTTAATTTTTGTAAAAAAACTTGAAACAACATATAAATATTAAATATAAAATATCAGCATTTCATAGTATTACATAATTCAATATTTAGAGGGGATCTTATCTTAAACTTTATATGACATATGACATACTAGATTTAGCATTCAAGTGGCATATCTATCCTCTGAAAATTGAGTATTATTTTAAAAGAAAATTAGCCTGAATTTTCAGACCTAGGCTATACACATTACAATACTGTTTTCTCCCAGTATTTAACTGATTGTATGCAATTGTATTTTCGTTTTTTCAAAGAATATTATGTTTTGTTATTATCTAAGATGACAATCGAGACAGTAGTATTAAGAATAAAAAATATTAAATCTTCTAGTAACATGAATTTGTTTTATTAATTTTACATAATTATGATTTTATTTATTATTAATATAAAGAAATAAACATAGATTACAGATTAACAGTCTCTTAATTTTTCACTTAGCTATCATCACCTAGGTAGAAGCATACGAGAAAGTAATTTTGACATTTAAGCATATGAGAAACAAGTGGCCCCCCCCTCCCTTTCATCCGTTCCTGGGCCCACGTTTCGCAATCAACGTGTTTATCTGAAATCAATGATCGTACATACTGATTTAGTTGTTATGTATTTTCGTTAGGATGCAATTTCTCGCAGTCTGGTTGGGGTAGAAACTTGTCTCCTGGGAACATACATATGCTGCGATTGGAGAGACAAACAGTGGCTGCTGCTTCTTCTACTTATTTTCAAGAGCTTGTATCAATTAACGACACATGCATGATTCATAAAATCAAATAAAACTCTTATGTACGTATACTATGTACTTTTAGACAACTATTTAATCAGTCTTCCAAAATTTCAATTTAAATAATACGTCGCGATGACCAGTTCAGCAGGAGTCCATTTTAAGCTCCTCCTACTAGATGGTAGTGAGCAGACATTGGGGCCCTCTGATGGATGGGTGGAATCTGCTGGCCGTTTAAACTGCGTTTCAATGGAGCTTGCTAAGACTTTTTCTAGATTTTTAATTATTTCTGGGTCTGTAATTAACTGAAAGTGTCCTGATCACAGCATCATGCTATTAGTGAGGTGTCTCTAATAAAGAGAATGTGTCTCTAATAATCATAATGACTGTGTTCTCTGGTGGTGATGGACATTTCAGAAGCCTAAAATGAATGACATGTAATCTTTCTGCATCAAGAAAAAACTTTTTTCCATGGAGGAAAAATAGATATTCGCCTAATTACTTGCTTTAGTAACTTGCTTGGCAATCAGCTGACTGCCTATTCAGTTTACAGCATACATTTAAGTCATTTAGACTATACAAATGTATTATTATTTTTCTCGGATATAGTTATTTCATTCACAAACTAATCTAATTTCAACAACAGAATTATTTTGGCATAATTTAGTTTGTTTTTATTGAGTATGTGATAAACAAAATAAGTGACAAAAGCCGTCAGAATGCAATCTATCTATCTATCTATATACAAGGTGATTATAATTAAAGTCCCTTTGTAAAAATGCTATAAAAAACAACCATGAGTCCGAATGACTTCAAATTTGGACTGAGCATTCTTGAAGAAGGGGCATTTGATATGGGATAAGAAAAAAATAGTTCCAAAATTTATCACTAGATGGCGCTGTAAGCGGCATAACGGAAGCGGATTCAGCTAGAAGTGACATTTTGAATTGAAATACGACGGCTTTGGCATGAGTTGTTTATGGCATGATGTTTTTACATTAAAGTTGGTCAAGGAATGCAATTGACACTAAAACAAGTTAAACATGATTTTTTTTTTATTATACAGTACAGTATTAGCAAAAAATCAACTGTACCGGTCAATGAACATGATTGCTTCGGGTTTGATGATGGAAAACATGACTTTCAAGTCATTTAACAGTTGTGGCACTGTTAGTGCAAAGCCCATCCACCACGGCAAGGTCGTACCACATCGGATGGGAAAAATCGGTTTTTAATTGTCCTTGGGCCAAAAACCGCATAAAAAGCACATGATGATTCGGTTTTTAATTGTCCTTGGGCCAAAAACCGCATAAAAAGC
>JAHWFO010037430.1:1719616-1762565 GCA_023313115.1 Rhysida immarginata
TGATTCGGTTTTTAATTGTCCTTGGGCCAAAAACCGCATAAAAAGCAACAATGGAAACGCCTATTAATTATCTCGGGACTTGTGCAAGACATGTTCAATATGCTGTCCACCATTTTCCTCCACAAGTTTTAACCGATAAACAGCATGTTCCACAACAGACCGGAGTGTCTCCGGGGTCACGTTGTGAACGTGGTGCGTAATCCGAGCCTTCAATTCCGCTAAATTTGCAACTGGGCCACTGAACACATGATTTTTAAGGTAACCCCAGAGCCAGAAGTCACAAGGATTGAGGTCCGGTGATCTTGCAGGCCAGGCTCTCGGAAAATGACGGCTGATAATTCTATCATCTCCGAAATGTGTCTTCAGCAGTTGCTTCACTGGCTTTGCAATGTGCGGAGGAGCGCCATCTTGCATGAAAATTATTCTATCCACGCATGCATGCTGTTGAAGTGTTGGAATTACCTGGTTGCGTAAAAGACACGCATACCGTTGACCATTGACTGTACAGGTAACGGGACCCGCAGGACCCACTTCCTCGAAAAAAAATGGCCCTATAATCAATGATGCTGTCATCCCGCACCACACAGTTACCTTTGCAGAATGAAGCGGTATTGAAACACATGCGAAAGGATTTTCCGTTGCCCATATCCTGCAATTTTGTGTATTGACAAAGCCGTGGAGATAAAAATGGGCTTCGTCTGTCCACAAGATGTTCCATGGCCATTCATTGTCCACTTCCATGCGAGCTAGAAATTCTAAAGCAAACGTGTGTCTAATTGGCAGGTCAGCAGGAAGTAACTCCTGAACATGGGTAATTTTATAGGGATAACAATGCAGGATATTGCGTAAAATTTTATTGACCGTGCTCACAGGCATGTCTAAAGTTCGGGCAATTCCCCGTGCACTGCACGTTTGCACACCACTGTTCGACCCTTCCTCTAATGCTTCAGCCACATCTTCTACTGACGTCAAAGCAACTGCTTTCCTCCCTCTGCCAGATTTCACTGCAAAAGAACCTGTCGCTTCGAATTTTTTAATCATACACCTCAGAGCCTTTGCAGACATCGGACCACATCCTTTTTTCATTCCCTTTAATACCCGAAATTTCTTTAAAGCTGCTATGGCAGAGTCGCCATTCTTGTAAAAGAGCTTCACAAGCAGAGCGCGATCCTTCATTGACAGACCCATGGCAAGCTGCTGAGATACAAATATGACGAGAACGCCATGAGGCCTGCGTTTTTATAACACATGCAATGTCTCATGCGCATGCGTATCTTTCAATTTGCATAGTACAAATCCTCCTAGGCATAATATGCCGCTTACAGCGCCATCTAGTGATAAATTTTGGAACTATTTTTTTTCTTATCCATATCAAATGCCCCTTCTTCAAGAATGCTCAGTCCAAATTTGAAGTCATTCGGACTCATGGTTGTTTTTTTATAGCATTTTTACAAAGGGACTTTAATTATAATCACCTTGTATATAAAGAAGGATGTTTGTGGGTCTGTCTGTGGGTCTGTCTGTGGGTCTGTTTTTTATACAAATCTACAGTTTTATTCCGATCTTGATAAAATTTCGCATACATGACCTTCAAAGCATGAGGAAGGTCACTGTCTACTTCAGATTTCGGAAAAATAATAAATATCGATAAAAAATCGATATTCATGGTTATGGCAAGGCATATTAATGAGATATCTCATGACCAACAATGCAAGGCAAAGTTTGTACAACAATAGGTATCAACAATGGTATCAACACGCAATTCACAAACGCTCTGCATGGACCAACAATCAATATCTCATGACTAACAATGAAAGGAAAAGTTTGTGCAAGTGTAATAATCCCGGGCAACGCCGGGTACCTCTTCTAGTATTTAAATATATACATTTAGATACACTACACACTGAACGATCAATTTATTAGAGACATCTCACTAATAGAATATTGTGCCTTCATTAGGGGTGAAAGCTGCCTGAACACATGCTGGCATGGATTCAAGATGTTGCAACTGTTGCAGAAGTATAGTTGCCTAGGCTGACATCACAGCATCCAGTAATTGGTGCATGTTGGACGGTAGTGTGGGAAGACATCGAATGGTTCTCTCGACTTCATCCCATAAATGCTCGATCGGGTTGAGATCGGGCAACTGAGCTGGCCTCTGAAGCAGGTGGAAGTCCGCGTCATCCTCTTCAAACAGGTCCAAGACCATTCGAGCACGGCGACGGGAAGCATTGTCCTGCTGAAACTGTCCATCACCACCAGAGAACACAGTCATTATGAACGGGTGCACCTGATCGGTAACAATGTTCAGGTAGTGTGTGGCATTCAGGGATGTGTCTATGGATATCAGACGACCCTGTGCGTCCCTGAGCAGCGATCCTCCATCCGCCTTATGGTTATCTGCTGACAGGATGTGCCCATGGCCTCGTGCTGTCTATGCCAGATACGCAGTCTGCTGTCCATATGATGAAGTAGGATCCGCGATTCTTCGGACCAGGCGACATTTTTCCACGACCTTTTGATCGTACTGGCTGCCTGTTGTTAAACCCAGCTTGGTGCAAGGTGCGCCGCACCGTGTGCTCTGAAATGGGTTGGGATACTCCTTCAATGAACTGCACTGCCATTTTTTGGGCTGTTCCCGTCATGTTGCTGTGGATGATTCATGCCAGTTGTCGTTGGCCTCATTCATCCATGTCCCTGTTTTGTCAGGAGTTGTTTGTTGGAGGTTCTTTTTTGGCATAACTGCCATTCACGGACTACTCTTGGCACTGATACACAGGAAAACCCGAGGAGGTTCGCAGCTTACTCAATGCACAACTGCGTTCGTCCAGCTCCAATGATCATGCCTCATTCAAAATTGGTCGAATCCTTGAATTTACCCATATTAAGTTCACTTCTGCTGCTGACTGCAACTTGTGATCCAATGCATCCCTTTTTTACACCACTTTGGTCTGTTCCTTTGTTTGTGTGTCACTAGGAGGCAGATCCATATTCCGTAAGAGTTGTCTCTAATAAATTGGTCATTCAGTGTATATATACACTATCTATCCAAAAGTAATCAGACAATTTCGATTTTAGATGATTGTAGGAAAGCCATCGAATTACGTGTGATGGAATGCAGAGGGGGTGATTTTTCAAAAGATCAAAGGATGCTGACACTCTTTCTTCTGTTCTCAGCCAGCTATGGAATGCACTCAGGTCCCTTGGGACCCTTACCCTCGATTTGTTTCCTGGGGCTATTTAGGCAGGTGAGTCTCTGCTTTTCTTTGTCACTGCCTTTTATGGTTCTACAATGACCATAGGGGTAGTCCTGGTTTTGGAGTGTGGTCCCCGTTTTGGGTGTTGGTCCTTGTTTTGGATGTGGTCTTTGTTTTTTGGTGGTGGTGGTCCTTGTTTTGGGTGGTGGTCCTAGTTTTGGGTGGGTTCCTTGTTTTGGGTGTGGCCCTTGTTTTGGGTGTGGTTCTTGTTTTTGCAGTTAGTCTTTGTTTTGGGTGTGGTTTTATTTAACTTTGATTTTGGTGCTGCCAAAGGGGCGGGGTTCCTGATTGATTATTTTGATTGGGTTTCCAATCTTGGGTGTGGTCACTTATCTGGCAGGGTCCTGATTTTTAGAGCAAACGAGCTTATGTGATTTTGTCTAAAATATACACTACTTGTGCCCGCGTATTTATTGTCTGGATTACAGTTGTTGCCAAGATGACTGACCCTGCAAGTTGATTGCCTAACTACTAATTAACTATTGTTTCTAGAACAACCTAATTTTTCCAAACCCTTTGACACTGTCTTCTAAATAAAACTACTTCTGTTTCAAGGTGTATTGTTTGTTTTTTAATTTTCTATAATTCTTACATTATTTATTTGACACGTGAACCTGAGTGATGGTTAAAAGGTGACTGAGCTCGAATATACAGACTTATAAATACAGATATGTTCTATACATAGATTAATTTAAATTTTGTCATGGATGATACATTTTCTGACCCAGCTAATCCAGCAGCATGTGATGGTGTGAAAGGTTTGGCTAAAGAAACAAATCATTCTGAAAAAGAGGCACGAGAATGGGCATGAGAGCCTATAGAATGCATAAACTGGTTCGACATTATTATCCTCGTAATTGTATGCGTGTATATGCTCCATTCGAACTATTTCAAGTGGACATGGTTGATCTAACCAGCCTGTCAAAACAGAAAAATGGATTTAAATTTCGACTTACCTGCATGTTTTCTCCCACTATGCATGGGTCGTTCTCCTAAAAACGAATGCGGGACTCGAACTTCAGAAAGCCTTTCAAAAAATTTTCGCAGTTGGCAATGTTACTGTAAAAGTGACTAGCGATAAAGGGAAGAAGTTTTTAAACAAGCATTTTCAAAACCATTTTAAAGAATCAACATTGATTTCTTTGTCACAGAATCAGATTTGAAACCTGTTATGATCGAACAATTCAACCGTTTGTTAAAAACTTGGATGTTTAAGTTTTTTACATTTGCCAACAAACACAATTACATCGACGTTTAAACTGACCTCGTACTAAGCTACAACAACCACGTCCACAGAGGACTATACATGGCACCAGTGGATGTTAACGAGCAAAATGCCCAAACTCTATGGCTGAAACAAGTGTTATTATACAGGGTGATTACAAAAGAACTTCACACTTTTAAAAATTTATTACATCAAAGCTATTCAGAATATAGACACACCACATATGGATTCTTAAAGAAAAACTCTTGAAGTTTATTGTGACACAGTTAAAGATGTTCAATATGTCCCCCTGTAGTCGAATTCGTCCTAAGCCCGCATTAACATGTCTCCATCAATCCCACACCCCCATTAAAAGAAATCACAGCGGTGGATTGGTCGAGCAAACAATAATCTTGAACTTGCAAAGTGGCCACTGCAGAACCCCGACCTCTCACCTTGTGATTTCTTTTTATGGGGGTGTGTAAAGGACAAGGTCTTCACCCCACCTCTTCCCCGTGACCTAGACGAGCTGAAAGAACGCATTACGGTAGCAATACGTGGGATTGATGTAGACATGTTAATGCGGGTTTGAGACGAATTCGACTACGGCATTGATGTATGCCGTGTCACATATTGAACATCTTTAACTGTATCACAATAAACTTCAAGAGGTTTTCTTTAAGGATCCGTATGTGGTGTGTCTATATTCTGAATAGCTTTGATGTAATAAATTTTTAAAAATGTAAAGTTCTTTTGTAATCACCCTGTACAGCAGCGCCACAAACAAACCCGAGGTTGCAAATTGGAGATTATATATGTATTTCGAAAGTGAAAACATTCGATAAAGTCTATCTTCCAAACTGGACTGAGGAGGTGTTTGAGGTTTCAGAAATCATTTATAGAAAACTTGTTGTGTATAAAAGGAAAGATTAAGATGGCAGTGAGATCTCAGGTGTATTCTACAATCAAGAGTTACAAAAGGTGAAAACGCTTGAAGTTTTTAACATTGAACGGATTATTCGCTGGAGCAGGAGGGCAGGTGTTCGCGAAGCTTTTGTGAAATGGCAAAGTTTCCCAGACAGTAAGAAAACTTGGGTTCAAGAGGTAGATCTTTTAAACGCTTGACAAGTTGCGTTTGACAGCAGATGGGTTGGCAAACCAATATCATTTATGAAGACACTGATTTTTATGTTCAATGCCATTAAACTCATCTACGGGTGAGCAAATTCATTCCATTACAACAGCTTATTTTATTACACGATTGTCACGGACATTACATTTCCAAGGGCGATGGGAGGTTGGTTTAATGGAAATACATTTCCCGGCCCTTTTCAAGAACATTACATCAGTAAACAACACTTTTGAAATCACTTTTAAGGATGATCTCATAGATGAACAAGGTGATTTCAACATTGTTTGGCCAGTAAGAACTCCAACATTCCAATCTTTCATAATCCAAGTTGAATTGGTCTTACAAGCCTATTTGAAAGATGTTCTCTTTTACCAAAACACTTCTTTAGACCAAAACATCACCATTAGTTTGCCTCTCAATGTAGGGATTCAATTTACCATGCCTGAATTCTGTAAGATGTTCAATGTTTCACCAAATACATTCTAGGAGGAACGTTTCTCTCTAACTCCAGATTACAACTTGCCATTTAAGTGGGTGTCCGATTTTTCTGTTACGTTAAGGTATCCAAAGTCGTTTCCACTGTATCATAAGATTGTTGAATTTAAGAGTTCCAAATTGCAAAGCCAGGTAGCAGCTATTGATTTTCTAAATGTTCGTTTTAGAGCGGCAGGTATCGAGACAAAGTTGGTTAATGATTTTGTGTGGTTTACAGGGTCCCCAACACGGTTCGTTGAATTCCCAGTGGTTGTCAACATCGGTTTTATACCTGACATATTGCTGAACAAAAAATTGAAAACACCTATTACTATGCTCTTAAACGACACAGATGGCAATTACTATGCTCGTTTATCAGTTGTGTTATTTTTGATCCACCTGACACTCCAGAACATCACATCTTAAAAATTTCTGAAGGGTATTATGATAGTCGTAGTGATGTTTACGATGCACTCGTTAAACGATTCCACTGAAAGAACAGGCCTTTTACAAAATCAATCTCACGCCTAACAAACGTTTTCATTTCAAATGCACAGACCAATATTCCCGCTTATATTAGTTTTACCAAAGGCCTATGTTACATATTGGGAACTCGTTATTGGTGAGGATTCAAACCCAATCAATCTTACACAAGGTATACATGGTTATTATCTGTATACAGATACCATGCAACTGCAAGTTGTGGGTAACACATTCGCACCGCGCCTACGATTTTTTCCAGTTTCACATGCCAGGTGAGAAGTGATTTATCAGGCTTTTCATTCACCCGACTACTTTCCCTTAAGTAAAAACATCATAGACGCGATTGAAATCAGGCATCTCGTTTTTAACAGGCAAAACTGTAGTGAAATTACATTTTCTTAAGAAACAACTGTAGTACGAGGTTAATTTCTTTTCTCTCCTCATCAATTACTTCATGATGCATATTCCCTATCATCCGAACCAAGAAGTAATTTCATGTTACTATTTAAACTAAAGAGCGAATGCCTTACCAGTGTTTAGAGGGTCACCGTTCCAGAAGAGCAATGAGATTGATTCAGTATTTTCAAATCTGTTTTGGTTTGCAACACCTTTATTCAAATCCATGGGTAAGATTCTCGGTCGCCATGTCCTAAAGGGTGGTGTTTCTGTTTTTAAAGATGTAATACATGGCCAAAATCTCAAACAGTTGCTATCATCACGAATGAAGGAGGCTGGTGGCCGTGCCCTACATGAAATGGGTGCTAGAGTTCAGAGCAGTAGAGGGGGTGTTAAAAGACGAAATTCAACATTACCTACTCATTCGCATGTAAAAAGACCTTGGAGGCAACAGCTTGGAGTTCTTTCTGATGAGTGGATAAAAACGAAGAGGGCGAGTGCAGTGTTCAAAAAAGTTGAAAAACACGCAGAAAAAACAGAAGAGGAAGATCCATTCACATGTGCTATGGCAAGAGGTGTTTTCCCCGCGTATTTCCAGTAAACCAGGAAGACACTGGATGACTTTCTTTATACCGTCCCACAAACAAGTATACACCTGCAGTCATCACTGCAAACATTACCTGAAATTAGCAGCCAGGGGTTATTCTATGGATGACATCTTGAACAACACTTAAACAAACGAACTGTTTTTAAACGACTTACTTGTGAAATGTGAAATCATTCAAGATGAATATACTATCAACTCTGAATTTAATACTTGTCAAAAATCCAAATGGAACCAATGCTGTAAACCTTTAAATTACTCTAATTATTATTAATTACTCTGTTTAATTATTCTAATTATTACTATTATTTGTTTTATTCAATTTGTGTTTGTTTTGTGGTTTCTTTTTAATTTCTAATAACTAAATAAATAAATAAAAGAATAAATAAATTACACTCACTGGTTTTCATGCATTTATAATTACATTTTTATTCAAATTTTACAGACATTAAAATAAATTTTATCATAGCATTAAAAACAATTTTTTTTTCTTTTACATTAAGTTGTTGTTTATCGTAAGGTAACCATGCAAGCTTTGACGGGTTAAGCATGTACAAGATCGGTACAGAGGATTCATGATTAATTCTTCAGGGTTATTGATATGATGTATCATGCTGGTAAACAGAGCTCGCCCAGGTGGACGCTTCTTCAGGTTGCGGTTGGGTGATAACAGGTCTTGGATTAAACTATTAATGTTCAGTCCTCATATTGATTTCCCACCAATTGACACATTTCCTTTATTATTCCACGTGATAACATCAAATCTCTTTTGAAGTCTCTCGATGAAACGTGTATGTGGGGAGGTCTGCTCAACAGGCAAACTCACTATGTTTCCTGGGTGACCAATCTTGTTGTAGGCCTCGTCGGTTCCACTAACTCGGCGATATCGACATCATCGTGGGTTTTTTCTTTAAATTCTGCAGATGTGCGAAAATCGGATAAATAGGCGAGTTGTTGTGGATATAGATAAGTAGGTGTCTCTTGAAGGGATTGCGGTGATGATGTTTGGGGCATTAAAGACGGGCTTAATGGGGTTGGAGTTTCAGTTTGGGTTGAAAGGCTTGTTTGTTTCGACCTGGCTTCATGGCGCTTTGCTTTTAGATATTTATGAAGTGTATTTAACTAAAGGTCCATTTTCTGATGCATCATTGGCCACAACCTACTCAGACTTAGGTTGGCTATGTTCAGTGGGTCGTGGTGGCATCGGGACACTCTGTGCTGTAGCGTTAAGGAACCTTGATATTCGTGAGGTGTTAGTAAAACATTCTTTTCCAATAAAATAAAACAAATAAAAAACTCTTTCACCACAACAAAAATTAAGGAAAAATACAACCTGAACCTGGAAGCGCTTTTTGACAGCAAGGCTATCATCATTCAGCAGGGACCAAGGAGTACACTAGGGGGAACCGAGTGAACTGACTTGAAAGCGGAAAAACTGAATATATATAGCGAAAAGACCACGGTTTTAGGCCAATCAGAGAAATTACACCAGAAGGGGACAAATTAATGATTGGGCAGTTGGGTCCGCCATTGGATTAATGCTGAGTCGCCAATGGGACCTGAGTCTGAATTTAGTAGTAAATTATTATTGTTTTTTTTGTATGGCCATACTTTCAAAGCGTCCAGCAGGTGTTTTTTGTTTATTGAATGTAACAATTTTAATTTATCGATAGAAAAATCATGTCCAGTCTCGATGGAGTGTTTTGCTATGGCGGAAAGGTTGCTTCTCCCGAATCTTCTGTGGTCTATGTGTTCTTTAAACCTGGTTGATAAATGCGTTTCGTTTGACCTTTGTAAACCATTGGGCAATGGGAACAGTGGGCTTCATAGATTCCAGACTTCTGTAGGTGTGATGCTTTGTCCTTGGGATTATCCAACAAATATCTTATTTGGTTCGGGTTGCTAAAAGATAAAGAAATGTTATGTGGTTTAAAGATCGAATTAAGTCCTTTAATAAAAAACTTATTATACGGTAAGGAGATAATTTTTTTCTTTTCTTTAACGGTGTGTAAGGTGGTTGTGTCTGAAATAAACTTTTTGAATTTCCTTTTTCTTAACAGGTCTACAACAGTTCTAGAGCTGTAACCGTTTTTTATAGCAATATTTTTAATTAAGGAGATTTCGTGCTTAAAAGCGGTTTTACTTAGGGGAAGATTGAGGACTCTATCGATTATAAAGATAAACGTGGAAGCTTTATAGTTCCAGGGGTGACTAGAATCAATGGGAATGTAATTTTTGTGGTGAAAGAGTTTATTATTTATTTAATTTACTATTATCCACATACTTATTTTTTCCTTTTTTGTCATATTAGTACACATTCTGTTTACTTTTGTGCCTTTATTCCGGAAAATTTTTCATTCTTTTCCAAGTTCTTAACTAATTAATTTATTCAAAATAGTGCAGGTACACTTCCTAGCAAAAGTGGCAGCAGGAATCCGTTTCCAAATTTATTCAGATAAGTTTTCTTGGCCGTTAATGAAATTTTTTTATGGGATAAACTTTTTATTTTACTCAAAGCTGCTTAATGTGTGGTGTCCAGGCACCTCGATGATGTAGAATGTTATGATAGATTTCACACGGAGCTTTAACTTGATTAAGAGTTGCATGTGGCATTAATACTTTCCTTTGCTGTAGAGTCGAGTGTTCCAAAGCTCCTAAACAATGACGATGTTTTAATACCAGAGGAATCATTGTTGTAACACCTCCCTATTCAGTCAATTTATAAATGATGTTCATTGTCTTTAAACCTGTGTTTTATCCGCATAGACCAAGATAGGTCTTTCATGAGGAAATTATCTTAATATACAATCTCAGAATATCAGGGCAACTCTGAGTTAAATCAAGTAGTAAATATGGGGTTCCTGAGTGGCATCTTTAAAGGCTTTGATGAGTAAACCGTAACCTGTTTGTGACGCCAAGGTACGAATCTGATCTACGTCTTTAGGTGACTTTGGTAGAAAGATGAACTGACTGTTTAAACATCTTGTATGGATGATTTTTGAATGAGCAAAGAGGTTCTGAGTTATTAAGAATACGGAGAAATTGAGATGATGATTGTATCACGTGTAGATTTTCTAGACAATTTCTTTATTTTCCATATCATTTAATAAATCGTCTAAAATCAGTAAGGGACCATCCATAAATTACATCACACGAATTTCATGATCTTTTGACCCCTCTTCTGTTCTTGTCACAGATGGTCAAATTGGTATGACATCACATATTTAACAATTTTGTATTTAGAAATTATTAAATTAAACACCACTCCCAAAATTATTTATATATTTCTATTTAAAACCTTTTTTCATAAAATCAACAATAAATCAAACATTTTAGAAAATTTACAAAACATAACCAATCAAATGAACAATCAAAATTTAATCATCTTGTGGCCATGGACTTTGAACCCATTTCTTTATACAGGGTGACCCAAATTTATCCAGCATAATTGTTTAGGAACATTGTATGGTTCAAATGGAACAAAAAATGTCCCATAAACATTACATCTAGTTTCCATCGTGTGTGAGATATCGATGCCTAAATGATCCTGTCTCCCTTAGAACTTGGTGTACCCTCGAAAACACCTCCCGAAATGGATGGCACCTATGAGGAAATGCATCTGCGTACAACCTGCTGGCTTCTGCAGCGTTACCAGCAGCAATCCCATAGTAAAAATGAATGTCCGCATATTCTTCATTTCTTCTTTCTTCATATGTGAATGTCCGCATATTTGGGGGAAGCCGTGGCCTGATGGCTTTCACTGAACACTAACTTCAGGGAAGTTAAGCAAAATCAGGCACGTCTAGTCACTGGATGGGCACGGCTAGACACGATCTTTACCTCCCCCCCCCCCCCCAGGTCCATCCAGGGACACAACTCGTTAGCCTCTGGCCATACAGGCCCTGGATGGACGTATTGGATTATAATATACAAAATGGCATAATGAACTTCGATGTTGTGTTGCACAGCATGAGCAACTGATAAAATCAACCGCCAAATCAATAAAATACATTTCACACATGTTGCAAGTACAGTGATTCCTCTTCCTGTTTGGCATATGCAAAACAGGAAGAGTACATTTAAGAATAAATAGATAAACCAACTTTTTTCTAGAAAAGACTCTAAATGAAAGAAAATAGACAAACGTCGATATCTCTCACATGATCGAAACTAGATGTATGTGGACGTTTAAACAATGTAGATCTCTTCATGTTTATAGTACATTTTTTTTTCATTTGAACCATACAGTGCTCCTAAACAATTATGCTGGATAAGTTTGGGTCAACCTGTATTACGAAGGCAGTCTGATAATAAAGGTACATGTCAAATTATAAAGAAACAAATGTCGACACAAATGTCATGTATACTACAAAGGTTTGTTTATTTTTCAACATAGTCGCCGTGAACATTTAGGCATTTGTCCCAGAGCTTCACCAGTTTAAACATTCCTTCACAGTACGTCTTTTGTCCCAAATTAATGAGATATTGTCGAACTTCAGCTTGCAATACTTTGACAATATGGCACCCCCTCTCCAGTCCGGAACTCGCCTTGTCCGATTTCCACCTTTTCGGTCCTCTGAAGAGTTTTTTAACGGGCAAACGATTCCGTAACCAAGAAGCATTGCAAACTGAAGTTTGACAATATTTCGTAATTTGGGATAAGAAACGTACTGTGACACGGTGACTACGTTGAAAAATAAACAAACCTTTGTAGTAAACATGACATTTGTGTCAACATTTGTTTCTTTAAATATGTCCTGGAGAGTTTGACCTGTACCTTTTTTATCGACCACCCAAGGTATTTCTGACTAGCATATCAGTTTCTTTGTTCTCGATTTGGATAATCTTAGGAATATTTGACGTGTCAACTTCTTCATCCAAGCATATAATATCGTCATAGTTTATCAAACAAAGAACTCCCTGGCACGTTCCAAAGGCGGCCGACGTGCTGACCACTAAAGGTAAAGTGAGCGTTAACTCGCGCGGCCGCCATGTGCTAAAAAGTGATACAAACAAATTTAAACTTTATAATACAAGGATGAATCAAAAAGTATGATACACTCAGCACCATCTGTGGTCGAAGAGCATCGACATCATTCGCCGTTTCTAAGGATATTGCCTGTATGTCTATAATGGACCTTTTTACCTCGAGACTTGGGCGAGACGATACGTCATCCCTATGCGGCACGAAAACGAGGTTTGAGGGAAAGCCCTCTTCAAAATGAACATTGCTTCAAAGTGAGAAGTGCTTGGAAAACAAAGAAATGAAAACACTACTCAATTAGTTTAACAGTTTTGCCAAGTATAAATTTTATACACTAACGAAATGGCTGGGAAGATTTAAAAGGGCATATAATTTTTTTTTCAGAATCTTATATTTTTGATTTTGAAGGTAATGTTATGAAAAATTATTTTTAAGAAAATGAACTTAAAATATATTCATGTAGAAAATTTATACAGTCATTAAAATAAAACAAATGATTTTTTGGAAAAAAAATTGATATTTATTATTTTCGTATAAAATACTAACATTTTATAAATACACGGTATAATGAAGATTGCCATTATGAATAAGCAATTGCACTTTTATACGAGGGTTGGGGCATAAGTTATGGCAACAATTTTTTTTCTTGTAGATATGTGAATGGATCACAAACGTATATGTGTCATGTGGAAGTTCTGCAGGTATAGTGTGTATGCAGAACAACAGATGGCTCTGTGATAGCTGGTAATAGCGCTATAGTGACTAGAAGAATAGTGTGGCAACGGCTACTACTCGCAATGCTACGTGGTTGATTCCCGATTTGATGATAGTAGCGGTGGCGCTGCAATCGACATAGATGCGAGTTACCCGGAGATGAGATGGAAATCTTAGGATGAAGGAGGGGGTTTTTTCAGCTATATTTAGGGTGACTTAAGTTTATTTATAAAAATTTTATGTATTTCAGGTAATTGTCTTCCACAGAACTTGAGAATACTCTTTAACGTTAAAATAAATGAAAAATATCTGCTGTTATAAATAAGTTGAAATATAAGATCAGAGATGGATGAAGGTATCCATCCTTAATAAGATAAAGCATGAAATATGAGCCCTTCCGAGCCAGAGAAATTACATTTTGAGTAATTAATCATTTAACATAGATCTGCTAAATTAAGTCTAATAAAATATCAACATAAAATCTAATAATAATATAATGCTGTACACAGCTGGCTACCGTACACATGATAAAAAATGAATTTTCGCAGATGTTTCAGGAGAAAAAATTCAAGAGATGAGGCGTTCGCCCCTTAACTCGGAAGTTCTCATATGTGGAATGCACAATATTGAAAAATATATAGATATACAAAGAGAATATCTTTTTTCATATAAAATTCATTTATCACATGAATAACAACCAAATTACTTTTTTATGTGATGATCAAATATTAAATATCAGATATTTTAGGTTAATAGTTTTGAAAAAAAATTTCTTATTATTTTTTAAAAAAAGGAAGATATATAATAAATTTGTATTTAAAGCTGTTTTGATTGCATTTCGTTATTTAAAAATAAGGACTTTTTAAAAATTATTCTGAATTTCTTAGATTTTACATAAAGAAAAAAATAAATGAAAAATATAGACAGAAAAGTGGTTCTTGAAATTTTAGAATGCAACGATAAGAAGAGGCTGCTATTTTATTGCAAAACTAAAATCAGAAGAAGAAATCAAAAAATGTATCTAAAGAAAATAACTGAGTGTGAAACAGTCGTGTATTTCACTCTATGATAACTGAAAAAGAATAAAATCATTTGAAATTAAAAAATACTGCAAAATCATCTCTAAATTAAAAACAAAAAGGGGGGAAGGTCGAAATATTATTAAAATGGTATATTATTTAATGTTCTGGAATGAAAATGAAATAATAAATCAAATTTATAAATTTTACGAAGAAATTAATGGAGCCTTATTGATGTAAAGCTCTGGATGTTTAGCTACTATATTGATGTAGAAATGTAGAAATATTTTTAGAAACAAATAAAATTTGAAGTAATCCTCTAAAACTTGAAAAAAAATCTGTTGTGGGCAGCACAAGACATATACGATACTTTATTGAATGCTTTTTTTGTTCAAATATGCAAGTGTAATAGAATTAATAAAAATTACTGCAAAGGTTAAAACTTAGGGAAATGATGCACATACGAAAGGATTGTAATTGCAGCTTCAAGAGATATTTATGTTTATGAAGAAATAAGAAGTGACAAAGTGACGACATGAATAAAAGAAAGACTTTAAGGGAATTACAAGTTAGATGTGATGTGATTCAGGACTATTCATTTCTTGTTTACAAAAAATACTTTCAAAATGCCAATGATTCTGTGTTTTTAAGGCCTGTATCCATACTACATGTATATACTGATAGTGGCACAAACATTGCTCATTTTTCTGCAATTTTACCTAAATGTTTGAATGTGTCACGGAAATCGATTCCTCAGGTGATTTCCGGCGACACTGGCTGTTATTACCGCTCGCGAGTATTCACCCGTTCGAAGGCGGGGGAGGAGCGGGGCAGACAGTGTCGTCATACCATCCACCACGAAAGAACCAGTAGAGTCCAGGCGAAGCTTGGTGACGTCAAACCGAAGCTTTCTTGGCGGGAAGTTTCGTCGGAAAAGAGGAGAGCAACCCGAACTTCAGCACGATTGGACCAAAGACAAACCTGCTCGACACCGGAGGAAAAAGGTCTCTACGCTGTCGCCCGTGAAAGACGGGAACACCAGGACCCTCAGCCGGACAGAGGCGACGACGTGGCGAGTCGTCCGTTATCTACGCCGAGACAAGGTGTGTTCGGCGGGGAAGCCCCGCAGGCGGCGTTTTCACCGGCGAGTGACTCCGGCAATAGGAATGCGTCAGCGTGCTCCGGTTCATGCGGAGCAACCGTGAGGTTATTGTTGTGCAGAACGCTCTCCGTTTCAACAACCGCAATTGTAAGTTCGTTTTCACTAATGTGTTATGACCCCAGTGCCTGGTCGCTAGTGTTAAATGATTTTTACGGAAGAGAGTTCGACGGGCGTTCGACAATTCGAGGCTATTTTCCAGCTGGGTTGAACGCCTATCTCTCAACCCAGTATGGGTTTGCTTACTTAACTTAAGTTATACTTGTGCTACGGAGTTCGGGCCCAATTTATTAACAAGGAAAAAAAAAAGGTTATAATTAATGCCCTTTGTTTGTGACCAAGAGTTGGAGGGAAGGTTTATATATAATTATACCTGTTTTTTTGGTGTTTCAATTCTAGTCTGTTTTATTATCTTATTCCTTCCTTTAGTGTCCTGCCCACCTGGCGAGCTCACGTTAGCTACATGAATGTAAAAATGTTAAAATAAGTCTTCTTTCTCGTGGAACCTGTTTCATGATTATTCTGATTTAGTGTGAAGTTCCAAGCAAACTTTACTCATGTATTTATTCTGTAAAATTCTGTGTGCTTCGGAATGAACTTTAATTGTGAGAACTTTTATTGTTGTTCCCTTAAGACTGACTGAATTTATTTGTGTGAATCTTTATCGTGTTCCTCTAAAATTGACTGAACTTTAGGATTTATCAAACGGTCGGACATGAACGTTAATATTTAATTTGTGCTGCTTATACCGTTTCACTTGTCAGTTAAAGTCTTCAATCTTTTCGTTTATTGCGCCCGTATTCAGGCGTAATTATATTAAGAGACCATGTCATGTGCTATCTATATAATGTAATACCCGAAAAATGTCTTGCTATACTTTTATCTAATTAGTTGTATGTTTAGACTAAGTTATTTGAGGCAAGTTATGAACTAGTTGTATTATATGCTTTAGAGAATAAGAATTGTAGTTGATATTCTCGTCTTGTGTATTTTTCCTTATATAAGCAATCTTTATCTAATAGTAATCTTCTATGATACTTAGATTATACCAAATTCTCGAAATGGCCGGTTAGCCCGGTTTTATCATTGTAAGAATTTATAATTTGTGGATACTCATTGGTTTTTGGAGTATAGAAACCCAATCAAGCTTTATTGAACTCATAGTTCGTAAGATTTAGGTTTATAGCTTTGTTACTAAATTTTACTTTTAGAGTATCCATCCTTGTTGTACTATTTGATCTTAAATGTTGTTAGTTATATTTTGACAATCATTCATCATTATTTAGAGCTGGAATTTTAGCTCTTGGTATTATACTTGTCTAATTTATTTCTACCATTATTTTGTTATTTGGATTTATTTAATATTAAACTGATTTGATTTCAATCTTACCCTGCTAACGTGAATTATTTTATTTCCACTGCGTGCTCATTTGTACTCTGCTTTTACACGTTACAGAATGTCATTCTTTTGAAACCAGAGTAGAGACGAGATGTGAGACTTACTGAAAATTCACAAATTCTAGTAACAAGTGTTATAAATTCAAGTGTATAAATATTTGAAATTAATAAAAACTAATTTTTTAGTAATCGTGTAACTGTCAACTATATTAAAGAATTGGAAGTTCGTAACTCATTTTCAAATGAAATAATTTTAAATGAATTGGAGCAAAAATGTGTTTAAGTAATTTAATAGGCGTACCAGGAAGTCACTTCGTGCCCACAACAGATTTTTAATTCAATAAAACTGAAAAGATTAAGTTATAGGCTTAATTTCTTACCAATCTCGTTCAATTAGCCTATACTAGTATATGCAAACAAATGAGAGCGTGCAGAGTGCAGATTCATTTCTGCAGCACGTTTGCACTACAGAAAACTTTACATATACAAAAGCATAGTAATTTAGAACATCGCATTCTGAATTAAAAGCACAGAAGGGATGGATAAAGTGTGGGGGTAGAGTAATCGACTGAGATTTAGTTTATCACAATAACACTTAAAAGATAAAAACTAACCCTTACAAAGGTAGGCCTACCAATAGTGATCTAATTTAAAGAAAACAGGGAACCCTCACAGAATTATATAAGCTTAGTTTATGATCAGATTCTTACCTTTCTTCTTCAGCTGAAGCATGTGAAATGCTAACATGGCGATTTTTGAGGTGTTTCAGCAAAGGGCTTGTTGAAGAACCGCAACTAAGAACTGCACCGCATATTTTGCATTTTGCTTTCATCAGGTCCAGTTTCTGGAAATGTTGCCATACTCTGCTCGGTGGCATGTTTTCTTATACACACTGACACGAAGCAATGCACCTTCCTAACTGCTCTATTTTGTATGTGTGAGTCATATATGACAAGTGATAAGGCAAACAGAAACTTACTTATTCATACGAGAATTTCCCATTGCCACATTACAAATCGAACACCAGTGCTAATGAAGTTTTCCCACGGTGATCTTAGTACGTCATACAATTACATTATATTCTACATTGTTCTTTTGTTTAGACTTTTTGATGGCCGAAGAAATTGTCGACCAATGTGTGAAAATGAAATCGGAGTATTTTTTTCACTTTATAAATAACTCACAAGAAAACAAATCAACAACTATCTCAAAGTTTCGCTTATAAACAAAAAATTGAAAATTGTCTAGATTATTGTAAATTTATTTATTTGTTATTTTTTTTTATTAGTAACAGATTTTATTCAAAAAGCCTTGCTATGATTAACTATTCACTTGGATTTGATATCTTGAACTAAGTGCTCTCGACTAGTAGGCAGACTGATTAGCCAACCAATCAGTCTGGGTGTAATCAATAATCATGTTCAAAATGCATTCTAAGGAGATTGAAAGAGTTATGAGAGTCAAGAGTCTAGCAAGACTCTATCACTACGTTTACATGCACGTTTCGATCCGGATCGACTTGAGTTAATCCAAAATTGCCTCGCGTTTACATGCATCTAACTCGATCCGGATCGAGTCCGATAAGATGCCCTGTGGGTAAAGCTCTAGATTAGGAAAGTACGTCATCTGCTACAAAATCCGCTATTGTTGGCTCAGTCGGCCTTATCACTTGAATTACGCTTCCTCTAAAATACGGCTGAAATTCAATTTTTTAAAATTTTCTCATTATTATCGCCTGGAAATATAATTGACAATCAATAAATTTTGTAATTATTGATTTTTTCTTTAAATTTTGTTTTCAATTAAAATTTTCTATATATAAATAATAAGGTTGAGATTATTTATATGTCAAGTTTTTGATTTATTTACCTCAATATAATAATCCTTAATAACTTTTAAAATGCATTTGCATGTTTAAGTTTTTTATACTTATTTTTATCAAAATATAATTTTATAAATTCTTATCAAAACATAATTTTAATAGATTTTATCAAATTAATTTTTAGATTTATATCAAAAACCTCAATTTAATTGTATTAAATAATAAAAATTATAAAATTACTAAATTTTTGATAGAAATTATTAAATTGAAATTTTTGATATAAATATAATATTTAATTTGATAATTATAATTTGATAAAAAAATTATTAAATTAAATTTTGATAAAAATATATATATAAAACTCCAATCTGATTGACAATTTGAAAATTTTTAATTAGGAAAAATGACATTTTGATAAAAAAGTTTACAAAAAAAAAAAATTAAACATGCAATGTATTTTAAAATTTATTCATTTATTTATTTATAGATATTTATTGTGTTGAGGTATAAATCAACCAAGAACTTATTTTAGCTAAAATTTTCTATATTTTTTCTTTCAACCAAACAGCAAATTTAAACTCGATCCGGATATTATTATTTGATTGACCTCTTTCCTGAGGCATGCTTCCCTGGTTTCAAACCACCTCTTTCGACGGGATTGAACTCGATCCGGATCGGGGTGTTGAAGCCTGTTTACATGCCACTTTTTGCAGGATTGACTTGAAACTTGTCTTTCGATCCGGATCGAAAGTGTGCATGAAAACGCAGTGTATATTTCAAAACAATGTTACTGAGAGTTCACGACTAGTCACGACAAAGCGCGAGAAATTGCACAACGGTGATGATTCCTTTCTCACAATGAAGCTATATAAGAGTTAGGGAGATCAGTTGAACTTAACACTAAGATCATTTATCCGAGCTCATTTTATACCTATAGGGCTATTCTTTAATGAAGAAAAGGTGTCGAAGGTTTTTGTTCATTAATTTTAATTATTACATGACTTGGAGGGGTTTCTTCGGATCGAACATTCTCAAGATAGGTGGCCTAATGAATGCTTCTTTAAGGTCCTCGAACGCTTTTTGCTGCAGGCTACCCCATATGAATGGCTCATCTTTCCATAATAGCTGAAAGAATGGGGCCGTGATGATGGAATATCTGGGCATGAAGGCTCTGTAAAACTGGGCTGTTCCGAGAAATCTCCGAGCTGTGACACTGTTTTTAGTACGGGCCATTCTCCCTTGCTGACTTATGTTATAGCCTAGATATTGCACGGTTTGCACTCCAAAGACACATTTGCTTTTGCGTAGGAAGAATCTGCTTTACTTTAACTTTTTGAGAACCTGGCGCGTCAGGCGGTTTAGCTGCTTCAACGATTGGGCATAGATTAGGATGTCATCGAAGTAATATATTACACCCTTATTCAGAAACTCGCCTAGCACCTCATTCATGGTCTTCGAGAATTTTGCCGCGGCTCCTTTTAATCCAAATGGCAACACTTTGTACTTAAATAGGCCAAAACGAGTTTTAAAAGCCGATAGGTAGGTATCCCGCTCGTCCAGCCGTATCTGATGGTACGCTTGGAGCACATCTAATTTTGTATAATATTTCGCTCCCTGCAGCCTATCGATTAAAGATTCGATGCGAGGTATGGGATAGAGATTGTCCTTCGTCATGGAATTGAGCTTGCGATAGTCAATGCACCATACATGGAGAACCATCCTTTTTCTTTACGAAAAGCACTGGCGAGGCATAGTAACAGGTAGATGGAATAATTAGCCCCTTATCTACGAGTTCTTGAATGGTCCGCTGCAGCTCATCTTCCTCATCTTGGGACAATGGATGTAGCCGAGAGTTAAACGGGGCTGCAACCTGTTTTAATTCTATCCGGTGTTGCGTTTCCCTTTTGGGTGGTAGCCCCATAGGTAGCTCCTCTCGGAATAACTCGGCATAGTCTGGAAATAATTGCTCATGGTCACTTTGATTCTTATTAATAGTGGCGTTATCATTTTCTTTAATGAGCATGAGATACATACGAGTGTAATCCTTCTTTCGAATTGTTTACTACATGATACTGCTGCACGGGTGTTCGTTCTATTGCGGTAACCAGTGCTTTCTTCCTTTTATCATTACCTCGCATCGCCGACTCTTCCATTTGAACACTGTCTGTTTTACAGATCCATTGATAGCCAATAATGTCGAAATTATGTAGCGGTAAGAGGTGAAAGCTCAATTTGTCACGATATTTGCCACTGGACACTGGCACTTGTAACGCCGTCTCTGTTAGTTGTTGTTTTCGGCCATCAGCGTATGTCACCATCCTCTTATTGATATTTTTCACAGTCTTATGTTTTAACTCTCTGGCCCATGCGATATTGATGTAGTTCTCCAGGGCTCCGGTATCAATTAAAATCTTGTATTTATGGCGACCAAGCGATAATTTATATACACACAGACCCTTGCGATAATCATGGTAAATAACGTTGACCGGGTTTGTTCTTGTTTTCCGTGGTTTAGGCTTACTGCGACAGTCTTTTCACACGTGGCCCCGTTTTTAGCACTTGTAACACACTATGTCTCTTTTTCCTCTTGTTTGCCACTGCCTGAAGGGCTCTTTTCGTATGGCAACCAACTGCATTGGTTCCGGTTCTGAGGTCGATGGTCCGAGATCGTATGCTTTGTACCACCTCTCGAGGTAGGCTATCCCCTACTCCATTGTCCTGCATCCCTGGAGTTTAATCTTCGCCGCCATTTCCTTGGGTAACCCCTGGATCAGAAAGAACAACTTTTCTGATTCAGATGTGTCAGTTAACCCGTTAATAAGCTTGCGAAATGATGCCACGTAGCTGTTTAAGTCCTTGTTTCTAGTCTAAGTTTTAGCAAATCCGTCCGACGAGATAGTTGTGTCTGGCCCCTCGTAAATGCTCTTAGGAATTCTGCACGAAGGAGCGTCCATGTTACAAAATGCTGGTTTATATGGCTATTAAACCAGTCTTTTGCAACGCCCTTGAGGTATCCATGAATAAAACTTACGCACTCTTCGTCGGATACGTCTTTATTATTTGCTTCGTATACAAAATTATTCAGGAACAATACCGGGTCTTCGTCAGGAAGGCCCGAAAATGTTGGTAACTCCACACTATTGACTAGCCTCTGAGTTGGCGAGACGACCAGCTGTTTCAGCACTTCTCCAATAGGATTCTGTGCCGCCATGATAGCAGAGAATTTTTTTTAACACAAACACTGTCACACAATCGTTCTCAAACATTCCGCTCATTAGCCAAAGAATTTAACGAACGATAAATTCACCATTAACCACTGTCACACTGTCCGCTGGCCGATAAGTCTCCTCTAAACACCAGGGGGAGGGCGGGAGGGTGTGCAGGAATCAATAGCATCAGTCTTATATAACTGGGAATAGTTTTAGGTGGGTTTGGGCGGGTAAAGGACAAAGTTCAGTTCGTAAAACACTAGCCACTTTGGTTTTCACAAACAATGAATTAGCGTCACTGTCTTTTGCTTGCAGAAGGGTGGGCGGATCGGCAAAAAAAATAGTTCAGTCAGTATACCTAACTACCTCTGCAATCACACACGTTCCGCTCTTATCACGTGTAGTATGCAGAGTGAGAGACAAGAACGCAGAACATATAGAAAATAATAAAGATTTTATTATTTCGAAATAAATTAATAAATGTAAGATAGAAATAGGATAATGTCACAAGTCTTTTCGGTTTTTATACAGTGGAAGCTGAATTTGCTTAAAAGTTCAATAATCCGACGTGGATAGCAGGAAATTGCTGAATTTGCAAATACCGTCAATAAAGGTCCAGACAGGTACGATGTATCACCACCCGAGGTCTCTTGACGTGTAAATGACCACACCTGTGCGCTTCTACAACGGTTATCTTTGAAGAATATATCGTTTCGACGATCCTCCTTGGATTCCGTGAAAACCAATCAACTTAGTTGCGTCAAAATATTCTTCTGTAGTGAATGCGAATAGAATAAATTCAAATCCGCTATATCAGGTAAGTTTCCTCCAACTAATTTCTCAACTTTGAAGACAAGAATTCTGAAAGGGATCTGGACTGCTCCGGGCTGCTGACTAGAAGAACCTCATGCCAATGGTCGACTGCGATGGTGCTTGTAAACGCATTCCAACGATGTCAATCGCCACAGACGTGAAGAATTATATTCAAATTTCGTCACAGAACAAAGAAGTAAACCATCAAATATTCAGGCCAAAAAAAATGTCAGGTAATTGACTCAACACTTAAACCACAGATAATAGCACTTGTGGTACCGTATCACCTTGTTAGTGTACACTTTCAGACATAGACATATTAAGCGTAACACTGCACTAGTAGAATAGAAAACTCCGGAATCACTGCACTTTCTTGGCTTATCAAACAAAAAATAATTTCCACTTCACACAAATGCAATAGCATTTATTCACAAAGCACAAAAACACCAAACGAAGTATAAAATTTTCCTCACAGCGTAAAAACAATGTGACTTGTGTTTTCACTCGTAATAATTGGCTTAGCACTCTTGACGAAAATGAACTTCAGCACTATTGCAAACTATTTGAGCTATATAAACACAACATTAAAATATTCACCTTACTTCTAACGCACACAGCAACACTCTTGTTATGTTAACTTTAATGACAAATCTGGTAGATGGGTTGCTGGAGACAACACTGAAATCGGTCGGGGTAATTTGGTTCTGAAATTATGACCCAAAAACAATGCTTTAAATTAATTATATATATTCGCATTCATTTAAAATTTCGGAAAGAAAGACACTCGCCCCTTTGCTTTACGTTTAAAAAGTAAACAGCAATAAATACGGAGTTCCGGCATACGAGCAGTGATTTTCCCGCAGAAACTCACAATGTCTATCTAACGCACTCAATCCGGGTTAAATCGCCAAAAGAGGAAATAAGTGCGATGGAATAAAACCTCCCATTCCTCTTGAACAATAGGCACTTAAGGAAAAGGGGTAAACGCCACTTACGTCTTCCCCTTCGATGATACCATCTGCGTCCTGGGGAAATATGCTCTCAAACAGTTCATAGTGAAAGATTTGGTTTCCCACATGTAGCACTGTTAGTCTACCACCGTAGCTACCGTGTAGCCACCAAACAAGATCAAATAAGATAAGATTCCTACCGTAAATTGTCATACGTTGAGGAAGAGGCGTTTCTCCGCAATCTCTTGTCAGGGACTGTCCATTTGCTGCTCTCGCTGCCGACGAGGTAGAGGGAAGTGCGTAATTTCGCCGTTCAGGAATACGATGGCTCGTTCAATAAGGGTTCTCAGCTGGCTCTCCCACTCGTTCACACGGTTACCTTCTGAGCAATCTTCTTGCCAAACGAAGGTCTCCTCATGGTAGTCGAGCTCCGTTCGCTCGCCGGCTGCTAACCCCGTTTCTTCGTCAACTCGCCCGTAGCTCTGCGACTCCCTCTTTGTCGTTGCTTGCAACCCGCCATTCGGAGAATAATTTCCGTTCTCCTTATCCTCGCTACGGCGACATTGGCGATAGCTTCAGCCATTAATTTTATCACGCCTTTCACAAGCGACGAACCTTCTCTGTCGCCGTCGATAGTTCTGGCCCTTCCTCTTCTGTTCACGTGCCTGTTTCAGAGTGACTCGCTCAAACGTAATCACCGTCCCTTACGTCATCTGCCTCCGTCGTCTTTGCCAGTCGCCGACGATATCCACGTGACAATCAGTCACAATATGCGGATTCAGATTGATTGGTTTTCGAAGAACGAAATTTATTTGCTGCTACACCAAACGCATTTTCCACTATGCGACGAGCCCTTGACAATCTGTAGTTGAATATTCGATTTGGTGCAGGTTGCTTCCGAAATGAATAAGGATTTAAAATATGGGATTTCATTGCAAACGCATCGTCAGTGACAAAGACATAAGGAATAGCCATATCACTACTTGGTAAGGGAGCATTTGCAGGTAAATTTAGAGTTCCCTCTTCAAGTTGCTCACCTTATGAAGAATTTTGAAAGACCCCCATGAGATACCCTTCCATTTCATCCAACATTCACATACGTAAATTTATACTTGGCATCGGCAACGGCTAATAAAACAATGCTGTGTGTACCCTTGTAATTATAATATTGACTTCCACTATTTTCTGGAGCTTGCATTGCAATATATTTGCCATCTATAGTCTCTAAGCAGTGAGGAAAATTCCAACGGTCATTGAATTCTTCATTCGGTTTCAGCCAATCCTCTGTAGAATTTGTAAAGTAAAACAAAGTAGATAATATATATATATATATTATAATATATAAATAAATATATAATAAGCATATTTTCATTTATTTTTTCTAAGCAGAATCACAGTTAGAAGAAAAAGAAAGCCAAGATCATGTGGAGAAGAACCAACTTAAGCGAAAACAAAAATATAAAGATGTTGACAACGACATTGTCTTTCAACAAGCTATGACAGTCCTTATGAAAGAACAAGATGAATATGACAAATTTGGTCATATGTTGCAATGGAGTTAAAGGATCGCGATCAGATATTAACAAAAAAAGACTGAAAAGTGAAATCAGGAAGATCATAGATGGTATCGTAGATGAGGACGACAATACAGAGGGTGTAAATGGACGACGTTTCACAAATTTAAGGATAAGTAGAGGATGATGTGGTGAACATTTTTTATTAATAAACCCATAGTCCCAAACGAAAAGCGACGGAGCCACAGCTTGTTTGATGTTTTGGTTTGTACAAGCATTGAAATAGGCACGTTTACTATGATGTCCCCTGTCATTGCATCTTGTAGGCCTTATGCAGACAGTCAGCTCGCAGGCTATTTTCAAATGGTATCGTCCGGATGCACAGCACATTCTCCAATCATATAATCTTGCATATCAGGTTGGTACGAAATTCCTGTTGTTATTTTGGAACATTCCGTAAGGGTGAAGATTTTTTTGTGCTCTACGTTTTGTGCTGTATGAGTTCAGGAATGGACTTTACTGTGAGGCAGGAAACAGCGAGAACTTTCGTACCCAATTACGTACAGAACTGTTACTGGACTGTCCCATTTCAGATTCTCAGAAATTATCTCAGTGTACACTGCGATCTGCTGTGGCTCCGTCGCTCTTTTAGTTTGGGACTATGGGTTTGTTAATAAAAAATGTTCACCACATCATCCTCTACATATCCTTAAATTTGTGAAACGTCGTTTGTGTCTACTCCTGCCTCCTCACTATCAGGCAACTCAAGCAATTCAGAACCATTGAATCACGAAGCTTCTCTAACATGTACAAGCTTTCCTAATTCTTTTGATTACAACGCTGCTATGTAACTAGTGTTATATTGTAAAATACATAGCTAAATAAATAGAAATTTATCTAATATTAAACATAATTTTTTTATCTTCAAATATTTTTCCTTTAGAGCGTTGTAAATGGCTTTACTATACTGCCAATAGTGCAAACAGGTATACGAAATAAAAATTGCAGACTGTTATATGAATTTCCTACAGTAAAATAATGTAATGATAATGATAATAACAGTACAACACATTTAAATATTAAATATACTGAATAGCTATTACCTGTTGCCAAAAATCGTAATGTGACCATAACTCGTTCGTAGACAGAAATAACCTTTCGCATTTGTGTATCGTTTTTACCCAATACTGGGCCTACCAATTCAATTATATGTTGCAATTGTACAGCATTAATACGAACAAAGTTGCGAAATTGCTGAGCAGCCTCTATTTCAATTTCTGTCGTCAGCATAGCACATGCAACCAATTCTGATCTACGCTTAATCCATAGTTTCACCCAGCAGCTTCTTTTCATTTGTTGTCTCTTCTTTTTTTTTTCAAGATTTTATATGCAACAATTGCAGCCGCAACTTTTTTCGTCTCCATCACAGAAAACAAGCACACGGAAAACACGACAGTTGTTTGCAATTCAGGATTTACTCACTCTCGACAGCATAGACACAACTCAACAGTGGACACGGCTCTGAGAGAACTGTCCGAGAGAAAGCTGTCTGAGAGTCAAAACCCTCTCAAGTGAACACACAGTTGAGAGCAGCTATTGAGAGTAACTATCGCGACTTTCTCTCAAGTGGACACGAAGCATTAAACCATTTTGACACCACTTCGCCACCATTCCACTCCCACGCCACGTTGTTGCCACGCACCAATTTTTTAACAAAGCCACTGCCACGCCACTTCCACACCTCCTCAGTGCGCGCCTTGCCTTAAAGTAGGAAAGCAGCGTGTCAGTTTTTGCAGTGCGCACTCTATCGACAGCATGTTTCCATGTGAGCAGCGAAGTTTCCCTGAACATGCGCAGTTCTCCTCAAACCTGATATAAATCATGGCAGCTGTTAAGGCATGTTTCTTTGTGTTCGTGTCGACATCTCTCCCAGCGTATAAGTAATATATCAATCAAAATATACTCGACGATTATATCGGGAATTCATGGATATTATACAGGGTATTTTTGAATTGAGTACAGATTTTTTGGGAGATGATAGAAGAGGTCCTTAGAAGTATTTTTTGTCATATGAACATGGGGTCCCCGCAGCTCCGTTTACTTACAATACTGCATTGAACAATCAAATGACACCGGGACGCAGTGTGCGTTAATAGGCCTAGATTATTTTATTTTTAACAATTAACACAAGCAATCTACTGTAATAACTTTTAAAGTAATTGTTTGCAAAGAAATTTCAAGGTGCACATACTTGTTCGTTGAAAAGTCTTGAGACAAACTTCGTCAAGAAGATTCCATGGTATCCAACCCCTTTGTAAAATGCGATTATGTCCATATGTAAATGTACTAATCGCATTCTACAAAGGGGTAAAGATTTTGTTTTAAAAAATTCACTTGATGTACTGTGTAAAGTTAAACAGACAGTATGAATCGTTTTACATGGAATGATTATGCAGATATGCATCTGTGTCTCGGTGCTGCTGGTACCATGGATGGTGCAAGGGGTTTGTATGCTGAACGTTATCCCAACAGAATTCTTCCCAATTCACGAACATTTGGTGCAGTAGATCATCGTCTAAGAGAAACAGGCGCATTCGCTCATGATAATCATCTGCGTAGACGTCGTCGGTGGTTACGCTCCACTGAATTAGAGGATGAAGTTTTGGAAAGGTTTAACCGAAATCCATCGACAAGTACTCGTGCAGTCGGAGCTGCTCTGAATACTAGTCATACCACTGTATGGAACATTTTACATGACAACCTGCAACATCCGTTCAAGCTTCGAAAGGTGCAGGAATTATGTCCCAATGATCATGGTCCCCAGCGTGCTTTCGCGGAATGGTTTATGCAGCAACAGAATAGGATTCAAGACTTTCCTTCCATGGTTTTGTGGATAGATGAGGCAACGTTTACGCGAGAGGGAATGTTCAATAGCTAGAATAGTCATCTGTGGTCTCATGGCAACCCATGTGCAACACATGTTAACAGTTTTCAGCATCGTTTTTCGTTGAATATTTGGGCTGGCATGATCCACAATGTTCTGATTGGGCCATATCTCCTACCATGCCGTCTTAACGGGCAAACATACCTTGGTTTCCTGAAGATGAGCTCCCTGGACGAGCTTCCTGGTCTTCTTGAAGATGTTCCACTAATGACCAGACATTTGATGTGGTTTCAAACAGGACGGCCGGCGCACCTTCGCATTACACAAGAGCAGTTAGAGATTACCTAAATAAGACATATCCTGGTCGTTGGATTGGCCGTGGCGGACCAGTTGCTTGGCCATCAAGATCGCCAGATCTCATACCGATGGATTTTTTTATGGGGAAGCATAAAATCAATGGTGTACCCCGAACCCGTAGATACCGAAGAAAAATTGGCGGCTCGTGTTGTCGCGGCAGCAGGTGACATCAGCGATCGTGCTAATCAACTGTTTCCACGCGTACATCAATCCATCATAAGGCGTTGCGAATTGTGCTATGAAGCAAATGGCGGTCATTTCGAACAATTACTGTAAAAGTCATACAGTAGATTGCTTGTGTTAATTGTTAAAAATAAAATAATCTAGGCTTACCTGTGTCCTGGTGTCATTTGATTGTTCAATGCAGTTTTGTAAGTAAACAGAGCTGCGGGGACCCCATGTTCATATGACAAAAAATACTTCTAAGGACCTCTTCTATCATCTCCCAAAAATCTGTACTCAATTCAAAAACACCCTGTATATGAGTCATGATGAAAGACCTAGTAAAAGCATCGGCATTTCTTTCGGTGCTATTTGTAGGCCTTGTCATGCATCAGCGTAAACGAAGGCGAAGATCAATGATTAATTAACATCGTAAATTAGACTACAGTCGGGGGCCCGAGAGATGACCATTTCGTAGGAAATATGTGAGGATGTAACCATCGTAGTGCCAAGCTTGCCGAGTGTTGGCCCACCTTTTAAAAGGAAGGCGTTGTTGTAAATCACACCGGAGAAACAGATATTAAGGCGAACATAGGAAGGATGTAAGCAACTTCATTTTCAGACAGTTTACGTTACATGTAATATTTTTATTTTTTTAATTTTTAACTGATGAAAGATGACGTGTTGAACGACAGATTTGAAATGTAAACATGTAGGCCTATTTTATAAAATCCAGCTCTTTTTGTGTTTAATTCGATGAAATAATAAAAATAATAATAAAGATATTTAATAATAAAGTATGCCTTTACACACTCTTGTATGACGAATATGTATCTTGTCGTGCCTGCTGGATAAATATTGTTGACGATTATCTGCCAGTTCGGGCCACTAGATCAAGCTCGACGGCGATTATCCATGATAATTCCGAAGATCCACCAAAGAAGCTGAATTATAGGAATCAACATCCATCGATCTTTATAAAAGATTTTAACAAAGAAGTATTATGACACTCAATTATAAAATTGTAAAAATAATTATAATTATTTTTTTGAATTGGGATCCAATACGTCCATCCAGGGCCTGTATGGCCAGATTCCGACGAGTTCGGTCCCTGGATGGACCTGGATTGACGACTGCTGTATGATGGTCACAGCAGCCGGGGGGGAGGGTGAAGATTGTCGATCACTGAGGGTCGCCCATCCAGTGACTAGCCGTGCCTGATGTTGTTTAGCTTCACAGAAGTTGTGTTTAGTGAGAGCCCACCAGGCCACCGGCCTCCCCCATTTTTTTGTAAAATATGGCATACAATTTTACAAAATAAATAAAGCTCTAAAAAAATCTTTATTTTAAATTAAAATAAATAAAATAAATAGATAAATAAAATTTTAAATCAATAAAAAGTTATAATTATAATTTTTTTATATTATGTACAAAAGGATTCAACAAATATTCTGCCAGAACTGATTTTACAAAACAAATAAGCTTGATAAACATCTTCATTTTTAATGAATTAAATAAATAAATAAATAACATTTTGTATTTATTTATTTATTGACGAATCCAACAAATTAAAATAGGCAAATTTGTCAAATATTCTGATAGACAATAAGAGTTACTGGCTTCTCACAATAGACTGATATGACCCAGTGTTGCCAAGTTATTTTCACAAATTCCCCCAGACAAATCGAAAATTCCCCCAAATTCCCCCCAAAATTTCCCCCGAAAGATCCCCTCTCCCCCCAAAATCCCCCAAAGTAATAAAATTATTTTGGCAATTTATACGTATAGAAATTCAGACAGAAGTTTTTGCAGTGATGTTATTCCTCATATTAATCCTAATGATGACGTCACGAAGTGATTGGCCGCAACTGCCAGGTGGCAATATGCATTGTTTATGTCCCCAGTTGGATCAAGCTCGATCCAGTCTTAAAAGAAAGCACGTGTTCAGTGTAGGTTTAATGAATGGACGTTCAGACAATGCTGAAAGTTATGCGTAACAAAAAAAAATTACCTTTCAACTGTGGATTTGTTTCCCAAGATTTTACATATTTATGCTTGTATTTTGCAGTGGATAGCTGCTTCGGAGGCATGTTTAACACACACAAGTCGTAATACGACTACAACAACGAACTACTACTACTGCGCCCAGTCATAAGGAGAACGAACCGAACCTCAATCAAAAGTAAAAGATCAAAGGTGATTGGTTAGAGACATATCATCCGTGAAGAAATGCGAATCACGTGACTTCTTGTAACCAATCATGCTTAATTACTTCTGAGATTGTCATGAGGAGAATGTTTCCAAAGTCTCAGACGTAACTACACATTTTCTATATTAAATAAATGTAAATAAAATTTCCCCCAAATATCCCCCAGAAAATAAAATCCCCCTAATATCCCCCAATTGAAAAATAATCCACCAAATTTGGGGGAAAATCCCCCAACTTGGCAACACTGATATGACCTCAGGCATAGAATCCTCTGCAATGTTTTGGTGGATTTCCATGTGCGCGCTTTTCTGCCTGAAAACAGCGCTGACAAACCGGTACTGCCGAATAGTGCCGCGTGATTGTTCAAAATCTGCAATCGACTTCAATAACTGTATTGATTAATAATCGATTCTTCACTTACTAATTTTAAAGATAATCGATTAATGATCGATACTTGAATATCATGTAACACAAAATTATTCATTGAAATTAATTAAACAAATTAAAGAAAAACATACCATGAAATACTTTACAACTACTTTATTCCATACTTTTTGTATCTGTATCATAAAATTCATATATCGATAAAGATTGCATGATCACATTTTTCCAAATGCTTTTGTTTTATGCTGGATCTCTTTTTTGACAGAATCTCTCCTGCACGCGAAAAGAGACGCTCTCCCAGAACAGAGGTTGCAGGTACACTTAAAAACTGCAAAGCAATGCTACAAAGATTGTAGTTAAAGCTCTTCATAAGTTCCCAAAACTTTAATAGATTGCTTTAAGACTCTCTACAGGCATCTCCAAATATGTTTTCAAGTTTGAATGTCACAAAACGTTCATTACATCTTGCATTTGTATTATTTTGCAAACTTTAAAAAACATCCACATGTCTATCAGACCACAAATCATCATCATTATGATTGTCGTTTGACAGCTCAAACTGCACATTGGGAATTTTATGTAACTCTGAGTGTACAAAATTGATGGCTGTTGTACTTTTAAAATGAATCTTCTTAAAGCGAGGGTCCAGTAGAGTAGCAACACTGTACAACAAGTTTAATTCTACAGGTTAAACCTCAAATCCATGTTTGCTAAAATTTGTTTTCTCAATTTTTTCCCAACAGCAGTGTCCGCTACGCTTTTTACTAGTTTGTTAGACAAGAGAGTCAACATGGGGATAACTTTGCTAATGGTGGTGAAGTGATCTTCTGATATTTCTTCAGCCAATTTCAAAAAAGGTTTAAACAAACGCAAAAAGACTTTATAATCCTGACATGTTAATTTGATTTTTTGATTTGATTTTGATTTTTAATTTTACAGTATGTACCATTAGTATTCCGAAATTAGCTAATGTTATTATTATTTATTTTATTTATTTTAGTTAGTTAGTTAAATTATATTACAAATAAGCCCTTCTGGGATCGGTATGGTCCTAGACCGACGAGTTAGATCCCAGCGGGCAACAATGTTACAATCAATTGGATACAATTATATGTTAGTATAGTCTAAACGAAAAGTTAGTAATACAAGGGCGAGGTCGGTATATAAATCTTACAAAAAAAAATCTAATTAAATAAACACAAGATTAGATAGCATAAATCACAATAAAATATATATATTAAATTTACAACATATCATAACACTCTGTTTGAGTATTGGTTCGACTAGAATAATAAATATAAATCCATACAGAATAAACTATAAAAGGAACATTGTAATAAATGTAAAAATCTATAGAAAAAAATTTAATATGATATAACCCTTAATAATTATTTAAATTTGCAAACATAAGAAGCTTCAACCGTTTTCTAAAAGTATCGTAATGAGTCAACAAGCGGGTGTCACAAGGGAGTGTAGACCAGTTTTGTAAACTTCTGTACGAAACACTTCTCTGTCGGTACCCGCATCTTTCAAAAGGAAGATGAATTTCTGCTGCTCTTCTAGTAGAATAATTGTGCAAATCACTATTAATATTGATCACCAAATTGGAGGGGACTATTAGTGATCCATTAACAATTTTATACATAAATGTAGTTAATTGAAATCGGTAAATCTGGTGCACTGCAAGAATACGCAGCTGCGGAAATAAATGCGAGACAGAGGTAGTTATTGTCGGAATTTTTGTCAAGACCCTCAAAAATCTTTTTTGGAGCCCAAGTAATCTAGCAAGATTGTAAGCTGTAGTTGCACCCCAGAAAATAATTCCGTAGCATAAGGCTGAGTGTATCCACGAAAAATATAAAAGCATAAGAATGTTATTAGGTAAATAGTGCAATCTGGAAATTAACCCCTGTCTCTTATTGAGCTTCATTATTAATGTATCACAGTTCCAACTCAGGTTGTGTGATAACAATAAGCCTAAGTATTTGAAAGTTTTAACTGAATTTAAAGTGTGATTATCATATAGAATCCTCGTAGAGTTTGGAATGCCCCGTTTGTTATGTTGGAAAAAAAACATAACCTTGGTTTTTTCCGTATTAACTTTCAAAGAATTTGAATCATTTCATTGCTTTAAGATATTTAGAGCAGCATTAATATTGGTCAGAAGTTGGCTCATATTCGAATTAGAAAACAAAAATGTAGCGTCATCTGCAGAAGACTGACGGAGTACAGGAAAGAATGTGAGGTAAGTCATTTATAAAAAGATAGAACAATATCGGAGAAAGTATGGAGCCTTGAGGGACTTCCCTATTTCTTGTAATAAGCTCAGAAGAAAAACCAGAGCATAACAAGTAATATCGTCGATTTGATAATAAACTAGCCAACCACTGCAAAGGAGGGCCACGAATGTTGTAAAAAATGGACAACTTATGCACAAGTAAAGCTATAGGGATGTTATCAAATGCTTTAGTGTAGTCCAAAAAAACCGCAGTTACAAATTTATTAGCAGCCATTTCAGATGACACGAACTCTGTTAATTGAAAACATGCAGTTTCTACATTATGACTAGGGACAAAACCATGTTGGGAAGGGTTGATTAAATTGTGAGAATGAACAAAGCTCGAGAGCCTTAAATAAAAAAGCTTTTCAAATATTTTAGCAAAGATTGATAATGTTGAGATGGGTCGGTAATTTGAAAAGTGTTTCGGATCCCCTTTTTTAAAAATTAGCGCTATTCTGGCTAACTTAAGCATTGTTGGATAAACTCCAGAGCAAACCGACTGGTTGAAAATGTAAGCGATTGGAAAGGAAATAGCCTTCTTGATAGCTATTATAATATCGGCTCGGTGCCCTAATGGATCAGGTGATTTCGTTGATTTGAGATGGTAGATAACATCCTCTACTTCATTTGGTACAGTAGGAATAATAAAGAAAGAGGATTTATTAGAGGGCATATTGTACGGGTAATCCTGCTCAAGAGTTTGCTGGGTAAAACCATTAATTGAAGGAGGCAATAGGGAGTTCAAAAAGTCGGTGAGCTCGGAGCAATTAATATGTTTTTGGTTAGAAAATGGATTTGTGAAACTCTTGGAACCAGTGAGTAAATTATTAACTATGTGCCATTTATCTTTAGTTGAATTCAGCCGATTAAACAGAGTGCTATAATATTGCTTCTTTACGTTATTAATGTTATTTTTCACAAAGTTGGAGTAATTCTTAAAAACTCTAACTGACTCCGAAGACGGGCTAAGTCTTGTTCTCCGGTAAGGAAGGTTCTTTCTTTTAATTAAGGCCAATAAATATGGTGTCACCCAGGGCTCTTTTATACATTTAGTATTTTTTTTGATTTGTTGTTTGATCTAAAAGTAACGATCGTAACCGATTTGGAACTGCGATAAAAAAGGGAAAAAAGCTGGTTAACATCGAATTTATCGGAGAGCAAAGAGACCCAATCGGTTAGTAGAAGATAAAATTCGAAAATACTTATTCGCGCTGGAGTAACAATTCTAAAACTAGGTCTTAAATAATGTCTATGTGTACTGGAATCATGTTCATTAAAAATAGTTAACATGGGAAAATGGTCGCTAATAGCGACATCGATTGTCACACTAAGAAGTGGCGGTTCAAAATTAGTTAGGCACATATCTATTGCCGAGTAGGTTTGATATTGTTGCGAGTAATGAGTATAGGAAGATAATATCGCCAATAAACCCGCCTGCATAGTTAGATCTAAAAAGGCATTTAGTGGAGATGAAGGGTGGCTAAAATCCACGTTAAAATCTCCGATTAAAATTACTGACTTATCTAAGAACTGAGGATCGGAAAGTAATGAAGTTAGGAATGAACAGCAGGAAGAAAACTGTCCAGTTGGAGGACGATAAACTGTGATAATGATATGTTTTTTATTTATACTAACTGTTGAAATTTCGTAGTCATTGGTTATACTTGTATATTGGGTTATTATGTGTGCAGTTAATGACTTTAAAAAATAAAGGCAGACACCTCCTCCACGTTTGTTATTCCTACTAATGGAATAAAAATCATACCACGCAATTGGAGGAATTGCATCGGTGTCATAAGCCCATGTTTCAGTAAACATAATTAATTTCGGCGTGAAGCCAATATTTTCCAAAATTATAAGACAATCATCGAAATTTGTGTTTACGCTCCTAATATTAAGGTAAAAAAAAGGAAAGGTTATTAGGAGTAATTGAGTTAGCATTAGCTTTTATAGAGGCGAATAATGCCTCGTTGGTTATAGGCGGAGAAAAATTAATCATACAACAAACAGCCTAATATCCCGCCTGGTTGTAAAGAAGAAAGATAATAATAATAATTGGGCCAAAACAACTAAACATTTAAGCATCGTAAAAAAATAGACCATGCAATGTGAAATAATTAAAAAAATAAAAATAAAAAAAAAAAACGAAAAGAGAAGGAACAATGTAATTTAACACAAAATATAATAAAATAAAATAAATATATAGAATGAGAGAGTGCGGCAAAAATAAGTTAAAGAGAGCTAAGTACTTAAGTGTATAATCAAATAGAGTTCAAATTGGTCCAATCACGGTTGATGAACTAAAAGTTAAATCAGCATATTTTATCAAAATCATCAGTACTCGAAAGCAAGATTTTCTTACCCGAGGTAGATTTCGTAAATACACGGCCCGCATAACTCCAGACGCTTCGGGGCCCGAAACGAGCCTTTGCAGCCCGGAGTAGTCGGTAACGTTTCGCCGTCAGATCCTCTTGAATGATCACCGAAAATGTCCGGAGCTTGCGTCTGTTTTTGATTATAAGATCACGGAGACCTGGTGTAATAAGCTTCACGATGACCGGACGTATGGAGCCAGCATTCCGTGGGCCCAAACGATGTATTGCAACCACATCAGTGCGTTGCAATATAACGTCTAGGTTGGTAGAAACCAAGTCGATGAATTTGTTCTCTAACTCTTCAGCTGGCTCTTCTGGGAAACCAAAAACACGCAGGTTTGTCCGTCTCGAGTGCTGTTCGAGGTCATCTAGATGCCCAGCAATGATATCAACTCTTGATTTATTATTCTCAAATATTGTTTTATCGACAAGATCTAGTTTATTTTTTAAGTCGATAAGTTCGTTATTCAGAATAACTTGCTGCGTATTGAGTGTTTCCATTGTAGTTGAAAGGGAGGTTAATTCTGTTGACATTTCGGAGAATCTCAGATCCAAAGACTCTATTATTTTTGTAGATATCAAAGCGATCAATGGCTCGATAGAGGTGGCATCTTGGAAAAAAGCCATAATCGCTTTCTCAATGAGTGGAGGCAGAGTTTCATTGATTAAAGTAGTTTTGTTAGGCGAATCTATTGTTGGGGGACGAGGAATCACAGACTTGACTACGGATGTCGCACTTCTCAAGTTCTCTTTAGGCATTTTTAAAAAATAAAATAAACTATGCAGACCCGAATGATAACTACATAAATTGTCAACTAATTTATATATTAATCGATGCCTTATAGACCTAGTGCTGGAACTGAATGTAGGCCTAACTGATGGAGCTCAGTTAAACACGTCTTCACACCTCGCCATAATAATAATAAATGATTATTATTCAAGATCATTATCTATGTTTTGCAATACGACTGAAACATGATCTTTCAGTTTTAAAAACCTCTTAGCCATCACGTAGGTATAGTTTCATCTGGTACACACTTCAGGCATTAACTTCTGGTAATGATCAGTTCCATGTTGCATGTGTACTTTTACAAGAGCACCAGCTGCTACATTACTTCTATGAAAGAATCCAACTATTTTTTTCACCTTATCAATAATCATTTTCAATTCCATCACATCGTTAATTGAGTCATGAACTAAGAGGTTTAAACTGCGGACGAAACATTCCAACAGCTTTTCCTTTCCAAGAAGTAAAACCATTGATTTCTGTCCATTAGCTGCATTATCAGTTATACCAAGAGCTCATAAGGGAGACTGTGTCTCTTCCATGTTTAAAGCTGGTCCCATCATCGCGCACAAACTAGGGGGATTTTAGCATGCTGCCAGCTAATAGCGTTTGTCAGCATCTCGTCGAAACCGAAACCTTTCGCGATGCTGTTAAAAATAAGATTCGGGCGTTCACTTTGAATAGGGTTTAAAAACAACAGAGTTCACGAAAATTAATACATTCTTACTAATAATTAAATTTTATTACAGTCTCTATGCTGATAATGTTTAAATAAGTTTTAATGCAGATTTGTAGTAAGAATTATGATAAAAAATTTGACAACCCAGGAAGACATTGACGACATTTCCTAATTTCATTGGAAATGATGCTTCTTCTTTCTGAATTTAGTCATTGAAAGTATATTATATGCTGTGCAACGAAAAAAAAAATGGGCGTTTCTAATTAAGTTCCCAGTTTCAATTGTTAGACATTGTTGCAAAGATAAAAATAAAAAATGTTTTTTTTATTTTCTTGCTTTTTATATCTATAATAATTATATATAATTGAATAATTGAAATGTATATACTTTTCTGAAACAAAATAATAACAATTAAAATATGATAGCCTTATTCTGCCATTTCTTCTAATAAATAGTAAAAAAAATTCCAAAATGAAATGAGAATAAAATCTTGTAAATATTCCAAGGAGCTTTAGCTGTGATATAGAAGTAATATTAAATTCGAGAATTTAAGATCTAGCTAATTTATTAGTAACCAACGGAAATTCATTTAATTCTTTCCAAATTTACGTCTATTTTATTGCTCAAATATTGAATGATTGAGTTACTGAGCCTCAACAAAACGATTTCACGTGCGCGTGCCCATGTCACAATGCTTAAAAGATGATCATGAAAGTAGCAGTTTATTCATTCTTGGCGAATCAATTGTTCTATGACATGCCATTATTTTGGTATTCTTTACGGTCACTGTTATAGCGCGTGAATTCGAAAAAGGGGTCCACGAAATAGCCTGAAAAGTTGTTACAGCCGAGCTAAGACTTTGATGGTCATATTTCTAAAAACATAATTTGAAACAGTTAATGCGTTTCATATAATCGTGCAAACGGCGGATGGATAAACGTACAGTCCAAGCTGCATTTTTATAAGTAGCTTTTTGCTAAAGCTCCTAATAAATAGCGAATTCTGGAGTAGATTTACCACTACCAACCGAACTACCCTATTTTCGATGATCACGGAACATTATATCAACGGACAAATGGACCATGACTAACCTACTCTGAAGAATAATAATAACACTATCCTGAACTTTAACAAACATTTTATAACAAACTGATGTATTCCCAACAATTTTCTATATTTTTTATTATTTTTCCTAATTATACTTTATTCCATCTGCAATGCATATAAATAAATAAATAATTTAAAAATCAGTTCGTCACACATCATCTGATCTGAAACGTTTTTCAATGTTTCAAATCATCACATTCATTTCGCTCAGTATCATTTTGACACTCAAGCCAATTTGACTCCTTCCATTCGTTTAGTCAAGTCATTATATCCGTACGCCCCGGAATTGATTTGACTCAGTAAACTGGACAGATTCAGCAAATTACAGTAAAATCGTCACATTTATTTCGTCCCAGAATCGTTTCGCCACTCTGTCGAATCGACACATTCTGTTCGTCACGTTCACTTCGTGACTTCACGTATTCAGTCAGCTACAAAAAGGTTTATGAATTATTAGAATGTAGCCGTGATACTCATAGTCCCTTGTTCGAATCCAGGTCGCGGAATTTTTCCTTTTTTTTCATTAATATCTTTAGCTTGTGTTTGGAGAATTAAATCCAGTTTTAATTATTACGTTCCAATTATGTACTAATGATTTAATTTGGTGGAACCCCAAAAGTACAATCTACTGAATCCCGGATAGCGTTGCACTCCTTATTTTTGTTATAACTAAATCTTATCGTGTGGGCGACATTGAAAGTACACTTGTTATGACGATAACAGAAACTGAATCGCTCTTTCCAGTAAAATTTTCTGTGTGAAAATTGATTTCCAGTGATTTTATTTGCGTTATCGTCATATAGCATCCAAGTTTCTCACCTTATCTTATCATAGTATGCTTCGCCTTATCGGGGTACGTTCTGAAGTCCCGGTTTTTCAAAAAAAAATTTAATTTCGAACTTCAAAATCTAGACAATGCTAAGTCCTACTGAGATAATTTTTATATATAAAACTACCCTTAATACCCGGCGTTGCTTGTGTTTTAATAAAAAAAAAAAAAAAGAAATGCTGTGAACTAAAAACTAAACAGTGAAAACTAATATAACTGAAAAAAACTTGTCAAGAACAGTTTTTAATTAAAATTATTTATTCTGTTGAACAAAGCAAAAAACTTAAGTTAAACAAAAACCCATACAAAGGAAGGAATTAGTTAATGCAAAGCTTCCAAATAAATAATGTTCTTAGTGAAACTTTTTTGGTTAAAGTAGATCTAAGGATTATGTGGAATGTGAACACATGAGCAACCAACATGTAGCTAGCCATGAAAAAGTCAAGGAGACTTTATATCAAGTCCAACAACCTTAAGAGATAATGTCCTGAGACTTGTTGATTGACATAGCGAAACTGAGCTTAAGAGGAAATTGCAGTCTCTTGAACTGAAATGGCAAATCTGTGTGTGATGGAATCAGCAGGATTCTTGGAATGAACACAATTTCAGTTTTGTATTTCCCTGTGATGACCATAGTCATGACCTCGATAACATGAAGCTTCATGCTTTTCATTACTAACCTTGTTTCATTGCACAATCGTGGAAGGTCCAAGTTTCTCGGCAGCATGACTTATCTCCTACTTAGAGGATTAGGTTGTGCAGTGGCATTCACGTGGCTGGACAAAGTTTAGAAACTCAGACGAAAACTCTACAGCTTCATTCTGATTGACAACAGTGTCAATAGATCCGAAAGAAATTGCTGTTTCAGGTAATATTTTTAGCAGATCTAGATTGATTTTTACTAGCAGATTCAGTCTGATTATTTCGACTTCATCATTGTGGAGCCAAAATCGCACGCTCACACAAACAGGTGGAGTCTTAGTAGTTGTAGTTCATGCTAGAAAAGACTTTTGCCTTGAGCTCATCTATTGTGCCAAACATCTGTTCACATGGCAGTTGATGCATGTTTGGTAAAAAAAAAAAGGCAATGCTCTGCTGCCAGTGGCAAGCAGTTGTTGTGAAAAGAGCTCAGTTGTTAAATCTTCAAAGGACACGCTTCATTTGCTGTGAAAAGGGATCTCGTGGTGGTCTTCAGTTTCCGTTTCTGAACATGTTGCCAGAGAATGGAGCTCTTCAAAGAAGCATTCAGCTCATCAGCCTTTGTGCCTTTTGGGATGTGATTCCCGTCTGTTGAAAGTCTCCTGCAAGTACCACAGTCACTCCTCCAAGTAGCGACTGTCACTGCCTCTGATATCATTTAAAGTCTTGTCAACAACTTCCAGCGCCTTGCGATATGACATGGTGCAGTCATCCCAAACAATGAGCCGTGTTTATTGGAAAACCATGGTCTTGCCTTAATTCCTTGAAATGTTACATATTGAAGAATCTGTTTTGGCCAAGTTCATAGGAATCTTAAAAGCTGAATGTGCAGTCCTGCCTCCAGTATGAAATGCTGCTGCAATGCCAGAAGATGCTACAGCAAGATATGCAGTGCTGCCTGGTCTTTGCGAGAAAAAGTTGATCAGGAAGGTTTTCCTGTGTCTCCAGGCACATCAAGAAAAAAAAGTTTTCCAGTCTCCCTTCTGACAGCATTAATTATCCTGTTTGTAAGCAGTTGTTTGGTCATCGAGGTAGCTTTCCTTCATTTTCTGCATCATCATCTTTCTTTTTCTATTTTCTTTCTTTTTCTATTTTCTTTCTTTTTCTATGTTCTTTCTCCTTCTATCTATGTATCTTCAATCTATCTTCTTCTTGTATTTCCCCTTTACGTGGTCAGAGAAATAAGAATTCCCTTAAAAAAGAGAGACAGAATGTAGGGGGTGGTATAAAAATGTTATAACTCCACCATGACCTTGACCTTGGATCAATTCGACCTGCCTAAAACCTTCCCAGGGTCAACCTATATTACCATGCAAAATTTCATGAAGATTAGACCAGCCATTTTGGAATGCATAGCGAACAGACAGACAGACATACAGAGAAATTTTATATATATAGATTCGCTTCTAGTAACAGTATTGTAGCGTGACTTCGCAAAATATTATGGGTTAAACCATTGTTGATTACAAACAATTTACAAACCAGTATTGCTAATTTAGCAATATATTTCATGCACTTGTCGTTCATGGGACATTATTAATAAAAATTATACAATGCACAAAAATGAAAATGTGTTTTAAACTGGACATACCCCTGCTAAATTGGCAACACTGATGTCAACCTTGATGGCCGAAAGCGTTAAGGCTCAGGTCTTTTGGCTTTCGTGATGATCAGGTTAGGTTAGGGTCTTTTCTGGCGCGGATCTTTTTCACTCTTATGATGAGCTTGCAATTTTCATTTGCCAGAGTATAGGGTTATTGGTCAGTTCACTTCAATTTAACTATGCTTTTTCAGTGCTTCATACATTTGGAGGAAACATCCTGCAGTGGATAAATAATGGTTGATGATACATTACCTAGCCAAAATAAAGTCGTCGTCGAATATTCAATATGCAAATACTAAGGAGTCAGTCACAGGCATACTACTGAAGTCTTGTGCGAAATACTTCCTTTATATTGTCCTGCATTAGTTTATCACTTTATTTGTTTTGAAGAAAGATGTATGTGGACGCAGCACATGGTCGCGGAAAAGATGTCACCGAGTTTCAGAAGGAGCAAATTATCGGCTTATTCCAAGCAGAGAAAAAAAGCAAAGAGATTGCGGCAATTACTGGGATTGACTAAAAAGTGTTAAACAATTAGTAAAGCCTTGGAAGGAAAGATCTGGATCATCAACCCCGAGTAGTAACTGTGATCGGAAAAAAAATTCTGACTAATCGTGACTGGAGATCATTAAGACGCATGATGAAGGAAAAACCGAAGAAATTGTACATTAGACCTGACAGGAAAGTTTAACAAGGAAATCAAAAGCTTATCCATCCGCACAATGTGATGAAACTTTAAGGAGTGTAACTAAGCAACTGCGATGCCACAAGATATCCGACTTCTAGTAAAAACAATAGGAAAAGATGATTACTGTCTGCCCGGGAGGACAAAAATTGGAGAATGGAGCAGATGAAAAAACTCATCAGGTTTGATGAATCCAGGTTTACCCTATCCTACGAGGGTTGGTCTAAAAGCTGTATCTTTTTTATTTGGTAACTGATTTTCAACGTTCTTTTTATATCTGATACTTACATTTGTCCTCAATATAATGCACTATTTCTCATTGCGCCAATGCATGAATAATCATATGAACCCTTTGGAGAGGAATTCCGGGGTTGTTGTCGACACAAGGACTGAATGGGATCTTTCACCTCGTTATGAGAACGCAACCTCATGAGTCCCTTAAGGTGCTCTTTCTCCTTTGGGAAGTGGTGAAAGTCGCAACGTGAAAAGTCTTTCAGTTTTGAATTGTAAACTCTGCAACGCTTCTGGGTGTGTGGGGATCGTATGCGGGCGAGCGTTATATCTTTTTGAAAGTTATAACTGAAAATCTTCTCTCAGTAAAAGATAAGAATATAAGTTTAAATACATTGTTGAGAGGTATTATTTCATCAGTTGATTGTTTACATCATTAGTTTGATCATTTCAAATTGTTACAATCAGAGAATATTTGTACATTGTTATTTATAATTGATTAAAGGTATATTTACATATTTTTATATTAAACTGATTATGATTAT
>JAHWFO010037430.1:1767565-1840421 GCA_023313115.1 Rhysida immarginata
CTTCTTTTCTATTATCCTCTTTATTATCCTCTTTGCTGTATTATTGTTCTAGCTTTGACAGACGGTATCTTTGTCAAGCTTTTACAAGATCCAATTCCTGTATTCAATTTTTTTTTTTTTTTTTTTTTTTTTTTCCAGGGTTCTTATGTTTCGTCATTCTTTTTTCTACATCCGTTATTTATTTATTACCGATTTTCTTTATTATTGTGTATCAGAAAAATATAACCCATAATTATAGAAATTTACTACACAATTAAAAAAAACAAACTTTGTATACATTTTAAATTGATTACCTCATTAAAATAGATATATATTTTCTTCAAAAGATTTCTTGTGCTGTTATGTAACATGTTTCAACATGGGGAGGGGGGGGGTGAGGGAAGAATTAATTATTTTCCGTAGGGAGGAAACTTAATAGAAAGGAGAAAAAAATGGAAAGAGATCATTAAGAATTGGAATATTGAAAAATAACAAAGTTACAGAAAAAGCGGAGTTTCGCACACCCATGGAAATTTTTCATATCTGTTAATACAATAGAAATGATAAAACAAAAAATAAAAAACTAAAATAACGTAAAACCATACGGTAATATATTATAATGCATAAAGAAATGATTTCTACGTTGTAATATTTTAGCTTTGCGTATTGTGTGTAATTTATTTTTATTCAAAGATTTTCATTGATCAAATCATGCATAAGCATTCATTTACTCATTTCTTTTTCCGCACATAAATTGCAATTTACTAAAGTAGATCACATTTTAGAATAAAACTTGGCTAATTAACCAATTAATCCAGGAGTCTATGACTCTTGTTTAATTAAAATTTTTAAAAATGTGTACCAAATTTAATCATAAATTTATCCGGTAAAACCTATCATAATTTAATATAAAAGATGTGAATATCATTTTAATACGTATATCAGTAACCTACTTTAAAATAATCACTCATTATTTAAAAAATCCTAATGCTTTTTTGTTCATTTTTTTTACATCAGTTGAATTAATAATTTAAGTTTAATTTATCATTTGAGTATCAAATTAAATAAGGAAGTCAAAAGCTTCTAGCATAAAAGGGGAAAAGAAGGGGAATAGCAAAGAAGGGGGAAGCGACAAAAATAGGGAAACGAGTTTGGAAACGAGATGTCTGTCGCGAGGTGTCTCTGTCGCGATGTGTCGGTATCCCCCCTCAAAAACACCTCTCGATGTGGATGGCGCCTATGAGGAAATGCATCCGCGTACAACCTGTTGGCTTCTGCAGCGTTACCAGCAGTACGCCCATGGTAAAAATGACTGTTCGCATATTCTTCTTTTGTGAAAATAAACGCCATAATGAACTTCGATGCTGTATTGCAGAATATGATCAATTGCTTAAATCAACGGCCAAGTCAATGAAATAACTTTCACACGTGTTACGACGATTCCTCTTCCTGTTTGGCATGCAAAACAGGAAGAGTATATTTAACAATAAATAGGTAAACTTAACGTTTTTTCTAGGAAAAGACTCTAAATAAAAGAAAATAGACAAACGTTTTCCTTTGTTTTAAAAAAAGAGAAGAGAAATGGTTTATTTAAAAATAAAATTATATTTAAAGGAGAATTATTTCTTACTGAAAAAATGCACATTATGACTTGAATATAATACATTATAAACTGAAAATGTACGGGTATAAACATTTTAACCGCCATAACCGTGTATTTTCTTGGTGGCGCATAAAAATGTTAAAAAATTGAGTTTTTATTAATGATGGATGTAAAAGAAAAAAGGCCGACACACAAAAAAAAGCTGGAATAAAAAGCAAATTGTACACAGAATAGAAAAACCCTGAAAAAAAAGCTGACGTTTCGGATAGAATCCTTGGTCAAGGCAAAAAAAAAAAATGAATAATTTATGAAGAACGGAGCTGAATAATTTATGAATCATTTTTCTTCATTCTATTTGAACTGATTATAACGATATCGGGAATGAGTGTCTCTTTTTAAAAAAATAATTCCAAACAGATAGAACCAAACCATTTGACAACGGATAGATGGTTTTTATGTGCTGCAGTTCGAAAATGCAGTATATATAAGGACAGTTTCGAAGTCAAAGGAATAGTATTTTACCAAACTTTTTCAATAATTTGAAAATACTAATCATAATATTTGCAGAAGTTCGCATAAAAATGGAATTTGCAGTTAATAAATTCTACATGTTTAATTATGATATTCAGTCAATTAAATGAAGCGTGCTTAAAAAGGCCTTCACTTAGGTTGATTATACACCGCTAAAACACTCTTACCCAAACCAATATCAAATAAAGAAAAATAAAGTATATAAAAAATCTTATCACGTATCATATAGAAGTTTTAGATGTATAAAATAAAATACACTGTAAACAATAATGGGCTTCATGTGTGCATAAGAGTTGATGGCCACTAGCAAGAAATCTGCCGATCGCAGAAATGGGCTCGACGAAGCTCCGATAAAACATTTACAGTTTTAATATTAATTTTTGTCACTTTTATACCTCCTTTTTCCTCCTTGTGGGTTAGAGGTTTTCACTTTTTTAGCAAGAAGTTTTCATATTTTTACCAGAAAAATTTTAGAGATTTTATGTAAAGATATTCGACGTCAAACGATTTCCCGTCCTTCCTCCACCCCCCCCCCCCCCATAATGTTATTTCTTCAACTTTTATTATGTGTGGGACCTACTAGATTTATTATTCTTTTTAATAAATGGTTTATTATTCTGTTCACACGTAATGAAGTTAAAACTGCGCATTTAAATTATTAAGTGGAATGTGTAGATAGTTTGAACACCGTATGTTTGTCTTCTTGCTTGCTGCATCTAATGAGGACAATTTTAAGTGAGGACAAATACGCACATTTTTTGCTGATGATTGGGAAAGATTCCAATTTAAAAAATTTGCCGCTTTCGCAAATTCAATTTAAATGAGGTATTTCTACCTTTTTTAATGCATTAATTCCGACAAATTAATCTTAAGAAATAAACCGATGCATTTGAAAACTGAACGTGCCTTTGCCGCTGTTGCATTATATATATATGATAAATTACATCTTCAAAGTTAGAATAAATTGAAGGATAATATACAGGGTGTTACAAAATTATGTACAATAAATTTAATGACATATTCTTCAGGTCAAAAGAAGACGAAAATGTTGTATAGCACTTTGTCTGGAAACGATTTGTTTGTGAGTAATCCAATATCATAGACTAGGGAAGCACGGTAGTTAGCGGACGATATTTTAGCAGTTCCAGCGTTTCGACCCAACACTAGGTTGAGTGGTTTGTTCCATTTAAACCTACTTTAGGGTTGTTCCATTAGTTGTGTACGGTTGTTTCCATTACTGTACATCCACTAGGAATATCAATTTCAGAACGTTTGAGTGCTTTGACATACGCCTTACGATTTACGTAAAAAAAAGTCATGTACACGTATTCCAGTGCAGAATACACTGACATGCACCTAATGTATGGTCTTGCGGACGGAAATGCTGTGGAAGCAAGAAGACTCTACCAAGAACGCTTTCCGAATAGACGTTTGCCAAATAACCGAACATTTGTATCTGTCGACAGACATTTGAGGAGCGTGGTTCCTTTGGCCGTCAAACAGGACAAGGGCGCCCTGTAGCACATTCTCCGGATGAGGAGGATGTGATAATTGACATCATACATGATGAGCCACAGACAAGCACCCGTCGTATTTCTTCCATGGTACACATTCCGCACTCATTTGTTTGGCGCATTCTTCACCGTCAGCTTTTGCATCCGTACCACCTGCAACTGGTTCAGGCATTGAACCCAACGGAGTATCCACACCGACAACGATTTTGCCAATGGATACAACGTCTTCATGCTGCATACCCTGGTTGTCTCAGCCAGATACTTTTCACGGACGAAGCAACCTTCACCCGGACAGGAATCGTAAATTCTCACAACCAGCACCATTGGGCAGATGCTAACTCGCACGTTACCAGAGCTCGAGCGCATCAAGAGCGTTTCTCCGTGAACATTTGGTGTGGAATTGTCGGAAATAACTTAATTGGCCCTTATGTGTTGCCGCCACGATTGACTGGGCGAACGTATCTTTTGTTTCTGCAGAATGCATTGCCAGAATTACTGGAAGATGTTCCTCTTTTGATAAGATCTAACATGTGGTTCATGCATGATGGCGCTCCAGCACATTTCAGCCATGTTGTGCGAGCACACCTTAATGCTGCATACACGAATCGGTGGATAGGTCGAGGTGGACCGGTAGCCTGGCCTGCAAGATCACCCGACCTTAATCCCTTGGACTTTTTTCTGTGGGGTCATATGAAAACGATCGTCTACAGCACAGAAGTTCCTAACATTATGGATCTGCGACAACGAATTGAAAATGCATGCCAAACCGTTCGTAATGCTGGCGACGAACTCTTCCATGACATCAGATGGTCGCTCATGCAACGAGCCGAAGCGTGCGTGCGAGCTGGTGGCGGGCACTTTGAACAATTCCTGTAACTTGGAGCCACGGGTTTAGTTGGCTGTATCGCGTAAGTAAATCGTTTCCAGACAAAGTGCTATAGAACATTTTCGTCTTCTTTTGACCTGAAGAATATGTCACTAAATTTATTGTACATAATTTTGAAACACCCTGTATTTGAGCCCTCAGTTTACTTAAATTATTTCGATTGTTTGCATGAAAGTGATGAGGGAAACGAGATATTGACTTCCAATTTTACACACATTTACGCTATACCTATCGCCCCAAAGTATTTATGACGTCAGTCCCAGAAAATTTACGGAGATTACGAAGTAAAATGTTACGGCGCTACCTTGCAAAAGTCGTTCTAAAATTAATAAATTAAAATAATAAATTATGGAAATGGTCTTCTTTAATACAGTCCATCCCAAAAGTTTATAGACATCAATGTTTTGTTGATTACGTCACTACGACATCAATGATGTTATGGAAAGTTTTTCGGTTTTGAATGAAAGCATGTGCAAGTTGATAATACGCAAACTTGACAAAAATTTTACTTTTCAAAAAAGCATTGAAAATGTTTATGATAAACCATTGAAAATGCTGTGTCCCAAAAGTTTATAGAACAATATAATTTTATGCAATATGTAGATATTTAGTCATGATGCAAGGTTTGTGGTGTATAAATATGCTGTGAAATGGCTCAAGAGTGACATTTTACTCATCAACGAAGTACCTAGAGCTTCCCAGCTAACAGCTGATGAGGTTGTCAGAATATTCAGCTCAAAATCGCAGGGTGAATCTGTTCATGACATTTCCAATGCGTTAAACCGTTCTAAAAGTATTATTTACCGAGTTCTAGCTCGTAGAGAGCCACACCAACCAAAACATCGTTCAGGAAGACCACGTGTGACAAGCTCTCGTGATGGTAGACGGATACAGAGAATGGCTTCCTCCCAGAAAATGTTCATACGTAACATCACTGTTAGTTCACATTTGCATATATCAAAGAATACAGTTCACAGACGTATTAAAGAAGCTGGTTACCTTATTCACAAGAAAATGAGACGTAAACTGCCACTCATAAACCTTCACCAAAAGAAGAAGTCGCAGTGGGCTGTCAGCACATGTCTTGTGGTGATAAATGGCTGAGTGTCCTGTTCAGTGATGAAAAGAAATGGAATCTGGGTGGTCCTGAAGAATATGCAAGCTACTGGTATGATTTAAGGAAAGAGCCCTGAACATTTTTTAGCAGACAACAAGGTGGTGGATCGGTGATGATGTGGGTGGCCTTTTCATATAATGGTCAAGCGTCCTTAGCATTTTTAGTTGAACGACATAACTCAGAAAAGTATATAGAGACTCTACAAAGTCATTTGATTCCGTTTGGTGAAATTTTGGGAGGAAAGAATTAGATTTTTCAGCACAATAACGCATCTATCCATACATCCAATGATACAAAAGACTATCAAAACAGAAAAAATGTATCTGTTCTTGACTGGCCATTGATAAGTTCTGACTTCAACCATATTTAGAACGTGTAGGGCATTTATGCTAATGGACGTCAATATTCGTCAATCAATGAACTCAAGACATCAATCGAGTATGCTTGGTACAATTTAGATCCTAAAACGTTACAAACTTTGATTCTTTCTATAGAAAATCGTGTATATGATGTCATACGAAACAACGGAAAATCGATATGCTTTTGAGAACCAAGTGTTTTCTTGTAAATTTGAGATTCCCATGCATTCTATATATTTTTGGGACAGTGCTCTTTTCATTTATTTTCTATAACAATATGCTAATGTAAGTTTATTGTCATTTCTGTTTTGGTTAAATTCAAGTTGTACATGTTTAATAATAAACCTATTTGAACTCAGTCGTATTTCTTTTTGTTTCTTTGATACATGCATTGTCTTGATGTCTATAAACTTTTGGGATGGACTGTATGACACAATTAAATCAATAAGTCAAAATCTATGTCACTTGACCTTTAAATCCAGGGGAAAGCTTGTTATCATTTTATCAATTAAATATATTGAAATTTTAAAATATCAGACTTGGATTATGTCCATTATATTAAATACATGTAATAATCCATTACATTAAAATGTTCTTAATAAGAACCTAGCAAAGGCATATGGAAATAATAACAATTTTATATACCATATAATATATAGCAGACATATGTACCATATAAATTATATTACCAAAATCACCAACTGTAATGTTTCCAAAACTAAGTACTTCAATTATTCTAGGGATATCTTTGACAATCCTCATTCTAACAGAAGAAAACTTAAGGAACTTATTTAAAAAAAAAAAAAAGTTATTAAAGAAGGGTGTACATGCATGCTCAGGATGCTAAATAGGCTATATGGATACTTTAGTAATTTCAGAAAACATCAATTTGCCAAAGCAAAAAAAAGTTTTGATAGATCATTTTCATTACTAAATACAGTAGTACAAATATTACACAGCTGGTTGTTAAATCTTATAAATATAGTAGACTTTTAGCAAAATGAAGTACTGTAATATATTATTGAGGATACCACAATTCACTTATAATGGTTCTTTCAAAACTTTTTAAGGATGAAATAAGATCAACAAAAATCATATAATAAGGAGAAATCCTTCGTAGGGTAAAATTTAAAATTTTGTAAGAAAACTTGAAACAATATATAAATATTAAATATAAAATGTCAGCATTTCATAGTATTACATAATTCAATATTTACATGAGATCTTATCTTAAACTTTATCTGACATATGAAATACTTCATTTAGCATTCAAGTAGCATTTCCATCCTCTGAAAATTGAAAATGCCATTTTGTCAATTAAATATGCAAAATGGTTAAAAGTACAACAGTGACTTGGGGAAGAATGATGGATGTATTTCTCTCTTTTCCTGTCAATGACTAGTTGAGGGAGGTGGGGGGGGTTGTATATATTCTGGTAGTTGAGTATAATTTTAAAAGAAAATTAGCCTAAATTTTCAGGCCTAGGCTATACATGTTACTTTACTGTTTTCTCCCAGTATTTAACTTATTATAAGCAATTGTATTTTCGTTTTTTCAAAAGAATATTATGTTTTCTTATTATCTAAGATGACAATCGAGACAGTAGTATTGAGAATAAAAAATATTAAATCTTTTAGTTACATGAATTTATTTTATTAATTTTATTTAATTATAGTTTTCATTATTATTAATATAAAGAAATAAACATACATTACAGATTAACAGTCTCTTAATTTATCACTTAGGTAGAAGCATACGAGAAACTAATTTTGACGTTTAAGCATAAGAGAAACAAGCCCCCCCCCCTTTCAACCATTCCTGGGCCGACGTTTCGCATTATACTTGTTTATCCGAAATCAATGATCGTACATACTGATTTAGTTGTCTTGTAATGCCAATAACCAGTCCTATTTTCGTTAGGATCCATTTTCTCGCAGTCTGGTTGGGGTAGAAACCTTGTCTCCTGGGAACATACACATGCTGCGATTGGAGAGAGAAATGGCGACTGTTGCTTCGTCTACTTATTTCCAAGAGCTTGTATCAATTAACGAAACATGCACGATCCATAAAATCAAATAGAACTCTTATGTGCGTATACTATGTACTTTTAGACGACTATTTAACACGTTTTCTTTAATCAGTGTTCCAAAATTTCAATTTAATCAACACATCGCGACGACCAATTGCGCGGGCGTCCATTTTAAGCTCTACCTACTAGAGAAAGCGGAAGTTGAGATAGGTCAGACATGCGCATTAAAGATCAGCAATAACGATAATTAAGTATAAAATTGATAAATGAAACGATTTTGCACCATCAAATAACGTTTAATTTTTCATTTAGAAATAAGGAAAATTTTCCTTGAAATGTTTATATTGAGTGACAAAAAACGCTTTTGGCGTTGCGTTTTCGTTGAGGAATAATAAATTCTTTTCGATGCGAGTGTTGAACTTTTCACCATAGACGTAAGGTTAAAAGTTAAAAAGAAAAAAAGAAAAAAAATTGCAGACACCTGCTAAAAAAATCGAGTTTTAATCGTACGGGCATGAAAAATGCACCAATCGAAAGAAAAAGCTCGAATGCAGGTGCGATTTTTATGGTGTGCTGATATTTATTAAAATATTTTTGTGAGAGCCGCTTAAATTCGTGTTCCCATGTTAAAGAATAGGCATTCGCGCTAGGCTGTCGCAGAGGCCGACTTCCTAAATTCCTGGGTATGAATATAACCCCAATAACAACATTGTAATAAATAATATTGTTATGTAAAATGTTAATATTATGTTTGAATATAAAAATAAAATTGGGATAGGTATTAATAAGGTGATTTCCACATCAAATACTAGAAAGATAATGGCAATTATGATAAACCGCAGTGAGAAAGGTAGTTGGGCTGTCTTATAGGGGTCAAATCCACACTCAAATGGAGAGGATTTTTCTCAATCTTTTATTCTCTTTTTAGATAAGATTGAGGATAAGATTATTAAAATGATTGAGTTTAAGTGGGTAAGTGTAATTAATGTGGTGATTGTAAATATAATGAAATTTTTTTGGTTGGAAGCCAAATGTACGATAAATAATAAAAAGTAACCGCCCCATCAATAAATACTCGTAGAAGTGAATAAGAAAAATCATATAACATCTACAAAGTGTCAGTATCATGCTCCTGTTTCAAAGCCGAAGTGGTGTTTAGGAGAGAAATGTAATGCTAATAGTCGCAAAAAACAGGCAGTAAGAAAAAGTGTACCAATAATTACGTGTATACCATGGAACTCTGTCGCTATAAAAAAAAGAGCCAAATGCTGAATCTGAGATAGTGAATGATGCTTCTTTATATTCGAATGCTTGCAAGAAAGTGAAGTAAACACCTAGTAAAATTGTAATAAGTAATGCTTGTTTTGCTTGAGTGTAATTGGCTTCTATAACATGAAACTGTGCTCAAGTTACTGATACTCTTGAAGACAGTATAATAGCTATATTTAGTAAGGGGATTTGAAAAGGGTTAAATGGTGTCACCCCTGTTGGAGGTCATGTGGATCCAATTTCTAATGTGAGAGTAGGTGAGAGGCTTCTGTGAAAGAATGCTCAGAAGAAAGAAACAAAAAATAAAACTTCAGATGTAATAAATAATGCTATTCCTCATCGTAACACTGTTACCACTAAGTTTGTATGGTGGCCTTGCAATGTACCCTCTCGTGAGATATCTTGCCTTCAGTGAATTATTGTAATAATTAAAATTATATTTTCGAGAAATAACATGACAGGAGAGGATTTTTGAAATATGTATACTATACCATAGGTTGAAATAAGGGCTCCTATAGCTATTGCAACTGGCTACGGTCTTTCATCTACAATGTGAAAAGGATGATTTGTTATAAGTTACTTCTCTTGAGTAAAACACTGATAAAATTGTAAATACATATGATTGAATAATGGCTACTGCTGTTTCTAGTAGGAGTAATAAAATCTGAAATGAGATTAGTAAGATTAAGATAAATCTTTGTGAGTTAGGACCTTGGTTTCCTAATAAGGTTAGTAGGAGATGGCTTGCAATTACATTAGCTGCCAGTCAAACTGTGGGCTCAACACAACTGTGGTCTATGGCACCTTTTTGCAAAAAGGAGAAAAAGCAACTTAAAGTTCTTCAAAGTTCTTCTTAGAATTTAGAAAACGAAATTTTAATGACAGTGGTCTGTTGTATGATGCGTGATAAAGTTATATGCAATGGTATATAGTGTTTGGTCTAGAAGTTTGAGATATATTATAATTTTTCTTACTGATCTACAACATGGTATAGTGGTTAGACCAATGTTGCATTGACACTTGTTTGAACTTAAGAAAGGAAAAAAAAAACTCTTTGAATATTGTTATTTTTTTATGTAATGAGGATTTCTAAAATTAGAAAATATTGTACAAGCTTTAGGTTTAATTATTACTTAAAATTACAAATAATCAGGTATTGCAAAAATTCCTGAGAGATATCTTCAGACAGCAGATTATCATAATATGAATGATGAATGGGTGGTACATAGTTCTAAAGGTCGATGGCATCCTTAACTTTGTTTGGATTTATTGGCATTGTTTTGGAATAATTTGGATTAAGAATAATATTTTATAGATCAAGTGTATGTTTATCTCTTCTCTTTTTTGCTTTAAAAAGATTTACAAAAATGACCTGGTTCTATAGGCCGATTCCCATAGCTCCGATTTTAAGTGCGATCATGCGATAATCGCACTTGACTGAGTCGAGCCTATGGAAACCGATTTTCTTATGCCCGATTTCTAGCTCCGATTCGTATGCCCGACTGAAATCGCGACTACAAATCGTCAGTCGCAGTAGTTTGAACCGTACAAACTTTTCTAAGTGCGATCCCGCGATTTCGGTCACGTGGATCACTGTATTGGATCGATCTATTTGGAACTGTGAAGAGAACCCATCTGTGAATGCTTATATGGCGATGAAAATGTGATTTTCGTAACTCGCAAAATGTTATTAATCAATGAATGTTGAGGAAGTCATAAAATTTATATAAAAGAATTGTTTTTATACATAAAAAAATTATCGAAATGGGCAAAATTTATTTACCCATAATCGATCAGACATTATTCAGAATTACAAATTTAAAATCCAATTAACCAAAAAGAGACATTGAGATAGTATTGGTTATAAATATTAGTAAAATATAATATCAGTTGAAGTTTGTAAACGCATTATTTTACTAATCAATATTCTAATTTTTAAGAAATAACAAAATTGATATTCTATACAAAATATTAAAATATTTATAAAATGTCTAGAAAATTTGGATTCGATCAGAAACCAATACAAATATTTTCGAAATATATAATTAAATGTGTAAATATTTAGTTATTTTAAAAAATTCCACCTCACAAGGGTTTTTGTATTAGGACGAAAGTTAAGTTAGTTTATTGGAATTAAAAAAAAAAACCTTTTATTGTAAAGAGGACTTTTTTTTAAATAACTAACTATATACAGTGCAATACAACATGAGTAAAACAATGAATCTAAAATGTGTAACTAAAATCTTTATTTAAATTGCATCAAAATGTTTTTATCAAAAATAAATTCATAATAAATCTAAATGATATAGTAAGCTAGAGGAACACACCAGCGTATAAAAATTTATAATTATGTCATGACTGTAATTCCACGATTTCAATTTTGATAATTTTGATAAAAAGATTGATGCAATTTGAAAATTAAATTTTTAATTACACATTTTAAGGATTAATTAGTTATATAATTTGAAAATATTTTTAATTTGAATCCTTTTCTTGATTCCATAGAAGATTCTATTTTAAATATTTTATTTTATAAAAAATTGTTATCTATTTTGTTTTTTTGTTTGTTTTTTTTTTGCCGTGTAGAATATTGAATTTTATACTTGTGAACTTTTATAATTATTCATTTTGGGTGACCTTTTTAATTATCTCAACAAGGTATAATATATAAAATAAAACATTAGAAAAGCTTAATTCTTTTTTGTGAAATAAATGAATTTTTAAATTTATCAGCGCCAAAGCCAGCTAGTCAGGGACTTTGTCAGCTCTGTTCCAGCTCTCTCGTTAGCCACGTGCTCCAGCAAAGGAGGGGGGGGGGGATTCATGGAATCGTCGGTGTGATTTCCCATGCTCTTGCCTTTGTATGTTGAGGAATATCAAATATATTATCACAAATGAATATATAACTATTCCCCTCTTTATTGTTTGCTAATTTTTAAGGGGTATACGGCTTTTTTAAAGCTGTATACAACGTAAGAAAACACGCTCGCCAACGTATCGATAAACTAGACGCCATGTTTATTCTCTCTCGACAAGAGGCTCTCGCTCCAACCGTGCATGCGCAGTGTTAGATCGTGATTGCAAATCGCGCCTATGGGAACTGGCACAGGGTGCCGATAATCGAGTACGACTCGCGTCGCGCTTATCAAATCGGGCTTCTCAATCGCAGTCGTAGTCGTAGTCGTAGTCGTAGCGACCAGTCGGAGCTATGGGAACCGGCCTTATATCATAAGAATAAAAATGCTTTACACAGTATTTCCAAGATTGTTGAACAGAGACTTTCAAGATTGTAATGCTACTGAAAGCAACAAGATTTTTATCTTCAGCAAATTTTCGATTAGTTATTTTGTCAGTCAAAGGTTTAACAGATACAAAATCAGTCTATTGCATTTCAGTTTTATTCAATCTTTTTTTACCTGTCAAAGTATTTTCTATAAGTTCTATCCACTCTGATGGTATACAAATGTATTTTTGCATCCTTTTTTTTCTTTTTCTATTACTCCAAAATCCCTATCACAAGATAGGTAACTATGACCTGAAACTAAGTATTTGTGTTCTACATTCTTAACATATTTTTTGTGAATTATTTGTAACCAAAAACAAACTAATGATATATTCTTATTTTGAGCTAAACAGTTATCAGAATACACAATATTTAATTTAATGTTTCAATATTTTGAAGACTGTTAGAAGTATATTTAACTAAACATGATGTAATTTCATCAGCACCATGCCCAGCAATAGTTTCAGCCCATCACATCATCTGAAGTGCAATCATAAACACAAAAATTGTATGTCCAAAGCTGTCTCTTATAAAAAAACTTCACTGGCGTGTAAGTGAGGAGTTCGCAGAGCTTGTCGAAATTCAATCGCTATTACTTTTACAAAAATGTGTTCTTTAGAATAAGCTTTATCAGCGTTTAGTTTATCATATGCCTTCTTTGCTTCCAGTTGATGCAAGTCTAACTGTTGTCTCAATATTACTTTTTCATTATCATCTTCTGCAGCTGAAATTTTAATGTGCAGTGGATGGCTTCAAAAAAGAAAGATTGAATTTGTTATTGAAAATCTCCCTGTAAATATACTCATTAACATCACTTGAATGATGTTCTTTATTTATCCAACTAACAAAGTTTATACATCATGGATATATTTAGACCTTCAGGCAAATATTTCTTTTTGGAGCTGAAGCTCTAGAATAATGACACTGGCACAATGGAAAACTATTGATGTGTTTTATTTTTAAATTTGATTGATGTTCACTAGTTTTATTGGGTATATTTGTATGTCTTCCACGACCATCTATTTTGCTCTTCCCTCATGCTGTTTCTTTCCAACTACCCTCGAAAGTCTGCCATTATTAATCCCAAGCAAGGATATGAATGTCTGTTTGCAAACCCTTTTATCACAACTGTGAATAGAAATCTAATGCTAACGAGTGTGTTGTCTCCTGTTTTCATTATCAGTAATTCCGTATCTTTTTTTCAAATTGTTTACTTTCACGCATCCACTAATATATGCATTTTGCAAACTAAAGTCACAAATATTCCAAATATGTTTGAACACTGCATCACATTATTCTTAACTCAAAGATTCATAGCATTTTCGATCACAAGTATAAGGTGAAACTTGTTTGCGTTGGTAGAAGTTCTTTTCTGTTCTCCCGATGCATTGTTATTTTCCACTTTTTAATATTTCTAGCCCAGGAATTTATATTTCCTTGTGACTATAGTCAGTGTGTGTTTTCTTTTTTGTTTATTGGTATGGGAATTATTGCGACAGTTTTTAAAAAAAAATCTTATAATAGATGCTAATGCCATAATATGTTGTTAAGTGCGTAATTCTTGTAAGATTCCGATTAAGCTTAGTTTATTTTAATTGTTTAAAATCAGTCGTTTTAAAATACTCATTGTTGTATGCGGTTGGATGCTGCAACAATGCAGTGTCTGATGTGCATAAGAGCTTTGTTGAGTGTGAGATTCAAGGAATCTGAGAAGATATTAAAATGAGCTGTTGGCATGTGTATAGAAGGAGTTGGAAGAAAAGGAGAATGGGCACAATGTTGTTGCCGTTAGTTGAATTCTACTGTAATCAATTTTTAATAAGATATTGGCAGTAGAACACACTGAACCTGGATGGATTGCTGTTTCATAGCATGATGTTGCCGTTAGTAAAATTATTAATGCTGAAATCACAGTAATGATATGCTTTACCACTGACGAGAGCGAGTCACTGCCATTGAGACCATGTTCTGAATTTATGCCTGCCGGCAAAGTTGAGAAAACGTCCCCAGTGTGATGACATCTTGGTGAGAATGTTCCATTTTATTTGTTACCTAGTTTGACTATTAATGTGGGAAGCTGAACAGGTCAGATTAAAGTCCTCCAGTTGTGACTGCAAAATTTTGAAAGCCGCTCATCTATTGTGATTTGTCGTTCTGCACACGCATAAAGTAAAGAGTTTGGCAGATGGATACAGATTGGCACGTGTTGCTCTGTATATTCGTGCCGGTTATTGCGCCTTGTTTAAAAATAAGACTTAAAAACATATGACTGCATTAGAGTAGTCTATGCACAAATTAAGAAGCATTAGATATGTTAATTTTTAACTATTGATGTAAACCATATTATTAACGTTTGTTAATTATGGAACTTTAATTGTTATTATTAACTGGGCGCAACCTGGTTATTGTTTAATTAAGCCAGTAAGGGCAATTAAAGGAGAAGGTGTATCCAAGGGTGGCTGGGAATATTTTGGCCCCGGGACTTTCATCAGTTGACGTTAAGTTACTGTTATTATTACTATAATTGGGGTACTCCTTATAATTGTTGTAATCTTGTTTATGGGAATGTTTGGTCTTAATAAATTCACCACCTATTAACAACTCAGCTCTGTAGTGGCCTTTTCTTTTACATCAATTCCCAGCGAGTCCAAAAAACCCCGCACCCCACCACTTGGGAGTTGCTGCTAGCTCGGTCTCGCGTCATGGGACCCTCCCACGCACGTGGGCTTATGCACATTATGGCGCCCAAACAGGAACTCGCAAATCCGGAATTTTACGGATTTTGGAATTTGGAGTAATATAATGCTGTGTTGTTTATAGGTGTGTGTATTTTGTCTAGGTAGCAAAGCTTTGTGTGTCTATTGCTTGGAACAGTGAGGGGAACACTGGAAGATGCAGCTAGATGGGTCTAGGTAAATGTACTATGGAACTTTAATTGTGAGGGTGCCGGATGATGCAGTAGAGGCAAGGGGTGATCTGCATAGGATATGCAGCTTGAATGAGCAGGCAACATGATAGTGATATTTGTAGAGATAGGGTGTTTTGAGATTTGCATCCCGACTGAGGGGCTGAAGTTTGGGGAAATGCATCCGGAGGTCGAGAGTGCTCTTCGTTGCTTGGTTTATAAGTTTGGCACCTTGTTCAGGAATGACGTGATTGGTGTGCAGGGTGTGCGAAACTTCCAGGCAGACTATGTGGTGGATAAGAAGCAACCGGTGTTCGTGAGTCAATATAAGGTGCCGTACGTATACCGGGATGCTTACAAGGATAAATTGTTGGAACTTCAGCAAACTGGCATCATTGAAGCTAGTAAGAGCCCCTGGAATTCGCCTGTCCATGTAGTCCCAAGAAAAATGGGGAGGTTACAATAACCCTCAATATGCAACAGGTGAACCTGCACATCAGTCCGGTGGATTTTCTTGCCCCAATTATTCAGGATATATTGGAGGAGCTGCGGGGGCATAGATTCTTTTCGGTGCTCGATCTTAACGAATACTTCCAGGTCCCGTTGATTGAGTCACTGAAGGAATGCTATAGTTACTGAAGGGGAAAGTTTCAGCTGACGAGACTGCCTCAGGGAGGAAAGAACTCCTCCCATATCTTTCAACAATATATCGTCACCACATTGCAGGAGAAAATTGGGGGGGAAGGTCCACACTTAACTGGACGACATCTTAGTGTCAACCGAGACATTCAAGGGGCACTTAGACGTCCTCCAGTGGGTGTTCAAGAGGTTTGGTGAAAAGGGCCTAATCATAAGACCGTCAAAGTGTCAGTTTTGCCTTCCAGAGGTACATTACCTTGGGCATCAAATCTCTGCAGAGGGATGTAAGCCAGACCCGGGGAATGCGGAAGCACTGCAAAAACTGAGAGAACCCCGTAATATAAAGGATGTGCGCAGTATACTTGGATCTATACATTTTTATCGACCCTTTTTATGTCACCTTTCGGATACCCTGGTCCCCATTACCAAGGGGCCATCCATAAATTATGTCTTACAAATTTCATGATTTTTGGACCCCTCCCCCATCCTTGTCACAGATGGTCACATTTGTGTGACCCCTCCCCCTGGTGTGACATTACATATTTAGCAATTTTAAATTTAGAAATTATTAATTTAAAACAGCACTCCCAAAATTATTTATATGTTTCTATTTATAAAACCTTTTTTCATAAAATCAACAATAAATCGAACATTTTAGAAAATTTACAAAACATAACCAATCAAATGAACGATCAAAATTTATTCATCTTGTGGCCATGGACTTTGAACCCATTCCTTTATACAGGGTGGCCCAAATTTATCCAGCATAATTGTTTAGGAAGATTATATGGTTCAAATGGAACAAAACATGTCCCATAAACATTACATCTAGTTTCGATCATGTGTGAGATATCTGTCTGAATGATCCTGTCTCCCTTAGAACTTGGTGTACCCTCGAAAACACCTCCCAATATGGATGGCACCTATGAGGAAATGCATCCGTGTACAACCTGCTGGCTTCTGCAGCGTTACTAGCAGCAAGCCCATAGTAAAAATGAATGTCCGCATATTCTTCATTTAGGAAAACAAATGGCATAATGAACTTCGACATTGTGTTGCACAGTATGAGCAACTGCTAAAATCAACCGCTAAGTCAATAAAATACCTTTCACACATGTTACAAGTACGACGATTTCTCTTCCTGTTTGGCATATGCCAAACAGGAAGAGTACATTTAAGAATAAATAGATAAACCAACTTTTTTTTCTAGGAAAAGACTCTAAATAAAAGAAAATGGACAAACGTCGATATTTCACACACAATCGAAACCAGATGTACAAGGGCGTTTAAACAACATAAATCTCGTAATGATTATAAGACATTTTGTTCCATTTGAACCATACAGTGTTCCTAAACAATTATGCTGGATAAGTTTGGGTCACCCTGTATTACGAGGGCAGTCTGATAATAAAGGTACATATCAAATTATAAAGAAACAAATGTCGACACAAATGCCATGTATACTACAAAGGTTTGTTTGTTTTTCAACATAGTCGCCGTGAACACTTAGGCATTTGTCCCAGCGCTTCACCAGTTTAAACATTCCTTCACGGTACGTTTCTTGTCCCAAATTAACGAGATATTGCCGAACTTCAGCTTGCAATGCTTCGACAATATGGCACCCCCTCTTATGTCCGGACCTCGCCCCGTCCGATTTTCACCTTTTCGGTCCTCTAAAGAATTTTTTATTGGGCAAACGATTCCCTAACCAAGAAGCATTGCAAGCTGAAGTTCGACAATATCTCGTTAATTTTGGACAAGAAACGTACTGTGAGGGAATGTTTAAACTGATAAAGCTATGGGACAAATGCTTAAATGTTAACAGTGACTACGCTGAAAAATAAACAAACCTTTGTAATAAACATGACATTTGTGTCGACATTTGTTTTCTTTAAATATGACCTGGAGAATTTGATCTGTACCTTTATATCGGACCGCCCTCGTATTTATGACTGACATATCAGTTTCTTCGTTCTCAATTTGGATAATGTTAGGAACATTCGACGTGTCAATTTCTTCGTCCAAACATATAGCATCGTCATTGTTTATCAAACGAAGAACTCCCTGGCACGTCCCAAAGGCAGCCGACGCGCTGACCTAAAGGTAAAGCGAGCATGAACTCGTGCGGCCGCTACGTGCTAAAAACTGATACAAACAAATTTAAACCTTATAATACAAGGATGAATCAAAAAGTAAGATACAATCGGCACCATCTCTGGTCGAAGAGCATCGACATCATTCGCCGTTTTTAAGGATATTGTCTGTATGTCTATAATTGCGACGTGTTCACGCGTTTACTGCGTCCACAAGACCATTGTCATGGCGCAGCAACTGGTTGTACACTCAAAGTTGGAGATTCGAGGAACAATCCGTTTTCTGTGGGTGAAAGGCTTAAATTGCACTGAAATCCATAAGAAAATTTGCAGTGTCTATGGGGATAATGTGATTTCTCGTCCTGCAATTATGAATGTTAATGATATGACTGATTGCATTCATATATTACTTACTCATTGTATTGGGCGCAAGCTGGTGCTTACTTGAAAATACAGAAATCAGATCATATCAAATCACTGAGAATATCTAAGAATATCTTGGTCACTAAAAAATTACACGTATGCCTTATTCAAAGAGAATCTATGTGATCTTACTCGTGATAATTGAAAGAAAGCTTCTCGTGCATTTAAAAATCAAGTCCGTCTTAATAAACGCAAACTATGTAAGCAAAGTGATGGACGTCTTAATTTATGGGCCTTAATGGCGTTGCGACTAAAAAAATCAAAGAAATTGAAACCTACACAATATAGCGCCTATTTATCGTGGTGTAATAATCCTAATAATAATATTACCTCTAGCACCATAATCTTCGCCGTTAAAACAATATCATCTAAATTTTCCAATTTTACCACTGTTTCTGTCGCAGACATTAAATGTACTATTATCAGACTTAAATCCTCATCGCCAATACCTAGTAACTTAATTACAGACAATCAATTGAAAATTATATCAGTCTCGCTTTATACCACTTTGTGTAATTTAGTGAATCGAATAATTGACACCTCGATATATCCAGATGCTTGGAAGACTGCATATATTATCCCAATTCTTAAAAGGAAGGATCTACCTGAAGATTATAAATCCTTTAGATCCATTGTAGCTTTTCACCCTCTGACGAAGGTTATTGAAAATGCTATCTTCACTCAATTGAAAAACTATATTCTGCCTTTGTTAAATACACATCAGTACGGTAATGGTAGATATAGAAGTTCTAATTCTTTGTTAATGCACATTTATCTAAAAATTGTTGAAGTCTTAGATGATAAAAAATTGTTAATTCTCGCGACAACAGATGTATCCAAAGCCTTCGATATGGCACCTCGTAAGCAGTTGTTAGTAAAATATGGGAATATGCAGCAATGCCTTAGCCCTTTGCCATTCATATTTCAAGCATCGCTATTCTTGTATTGTAGATCAGCATAATCATATAAATGTAGTTAAGTATTCATCATATAATGGTGTTATACAAGGCCTCGGGTTTTCTATCCTTTTTTATTCGATCTTCTCCCATTCTTTGTTTGAGTTACAACTAAATTGCAATCTTGTAACTTATATTGAAGACAATTTTATATATCTTCAAAGTGAACATGAATTATTAAATCCTGATACGGAGAAACTAAAGATGGATATCGCCAAAATTGATGAATGGTATCAGGATCGTCAAATGACTTTAAATACAAAACTGATATTACCTTTGACACAACTTTAAAAGACAGTTCCATTTGCATTATTGGTATCCATTTTGATTCCTCCTTGTCCTTTAAGTCTCATATACATTATTTAATTTCTAAACTTACAAAGAAATATTTCTTATTTTATCGCCTAAGTAAATTACTTAATACCAAAGAGTTAGTAACAATATTGCAATCACATGTCTATGAAGTACTTCAATATGGCATCTGTTTATGGTCAACTGCATTTAAATTTCGTATCAATACCTTGAAAACAGTGGTTAATCGATGCATACGTATTGCCTTTAGATTAAGTATGCATCAATCTATTTCAGAACATTGCATCGAGTCGGACTTCTTCCATTTGGTGCTTTTACGGAGGGTTGATTCAGATAAAATGAGACGATTTTAAATGCCGCGTATCACCTTGACAGAATTTGATTTGTATGATTTGCGTTAGTGGGGATTAGCTTTTTATACACTTGTTGCTGTTATTTGGGACATTTCGTGCTGAAACATGGCTTCCAAAATCACAGCTTTTTGGGAAGGGTATATGTTTGGCCTTTCCGATGCTAACTTCAGTCTATCGTGCATTGTGGAATTATGCAAACGAAATGGTATTGTGGTATCCAAAGCTACTGTGGGTCGAATAATCAGAAAGAACAAATTGCGACCATCTAATGAACGTGGACGAGCAGAGAAGCAGACCAGAAACAAGCCCCAGCCAACACGCCCAGCTCAGGTGGTGCGAGAAATGCGGTCTGAAGTGCTGAAAGAAAATCCCCCCACATGGAGAAGTCTAGCCCAAAGGAAAGGTATTTCACAGGCAACAGTCTCCAGAATAATTCATGACAATCTTGGGCTGGAGCGACGTCATAAAGCGCGCGGTCACACAACTGAGTGACTGAAGACAACTGTCACACAACTGAAGACAGCTGCCAAGTCATCTGTGGCTTACTACGGGAAGATGGAACAGGAGACGGGCATACGAGTTATTCCCTTCTCTCATGTGCCTGTAAAATCTCCTGACGCTTCACCGATGGATTTCTGTAGTTTTGGTCTCCTGAAAGGACGGCTCGGAAGTCGCCAACCAAGAACCGTTGATGGGCTATGGAAAGTGTGTCAGCAGGTGTGGAACGAACTTCCCATGGAGTCCCTCAAACTCAGCCTACTTCAGTGGAAATTACGGTGCCGGGCGATAGTCCAACAACGTGGCTCTCAATTCTAACACAACCGATGGTGGCGCCATGGTATTACACCATCGTAACAGAACTGCAAAGTCATCTCATTTTATCTGAATCAACCCTCTGTATTGCTTATTGTAAACTGAAGACCATTGGCAATGCTCTTCGTAATAATGATGATTCTTGCCATTTTATTATTAATTATTTTCAAAGCTCTATTGAATATCATACATCACAACGCTTTGTTTTTATTTTACCTAGACTCACTAATTTTAAGGCAAGGTTCCCATATAATACATTTGGTATGCGGAATCAATTACCCTTCTATGTTCGTTCTCATATTTATACTTGTTCTCGTCTTAAATGTACTTTAAATTGTTCACATTTTAATTCAATCTTATAGAAATACATTTTAAGTAACTATATTATGTATAAGAGTGTTTAGTCTCAACTTCTTTGCATGATTAATCCTGTATTGTTCATTGTAGTTACTTTATTCTTTAGTCATCGCTTTTTTTGTCTCTTCACCCTCATTTGTTCTATATATAACGCTAACTGCATTATTGCATTACTGGTTTTTACTCCCTCGGAGTGCGATTAAAAAAAAAAAAAGAAAAAAAAAGTGGTGCCAGCAGTTTGAAAATAAGTGCTCAGATTTGACGGAGGAATACCACCCAGGAAGACCATCCAAATCCAACACTCCCGAGCACTGTGCCCGTGTTAATGAGATGATTCTGGACAATCGACGAATCAGAATTAAAGATATCTCTAGAACGCTTAGCGTTTCTTATGGGAGTGTACTAACATGGTTAAGAAACTCAGGAGCGGATTTTTACCACAGCAGCATGGACAAGTTAATTTGACGTCCAGACAAGTGTTCACAATTGTTGGTGATTATATAGAAACGTGAAATAAATGGTGCACGTTTTCTCAGAATGCGTGCATGGGATCTTTACTTAGGTCTGTTTTTACTGTTTCAGAGTGTAATTTACTTTTTGATTCACTCTTCCTGTTATATTTCTATAATCTTCTCTTCTAGCTGGAGAGTCTTTGAAAATACGATGGCATTTTAAAGAATCTGATTTCCAAATCATTTCTAGATTTCTAATGTAAAAGCAGTTAAAACTTTCATGATAAAAAACAAAACATTTGCTTATTGGGTCTTGTCCACTTTGGTTTTAAGTGGGAGTCTCCCTTGTGTTATTATATTGATAGAGCTGGTAATATTTTAAAGTGTTTTGTTAGAATTGAATTTTAGTGTTTTAATACTTTAGATTTATACATGCGACATCATGAAGCTTATGACTCCCCCCTCCCCTTGTCACACGATGTCACACTTTGTTGACCCCCCTTCCTCCTCCTTAATGTGTGACGTAATTTATGGATGGCCCCCATCATGACTAAAAAGAGGGCAAGATTTGTCTGGACCAAAGAATGTCAGGACGCACTGGAAGCCGTCAAGAAGACATTGACTGCCTCGCTGGTATTATGTCCACCGGACTGCAGTCGTAGGTTCATATTAGCCACTAACGCCTCAGACCGAACAATTGGCGCTGTCCTGCAGCAAGAGGGGGCTGAGGTCATGCATCCTGTGGCGTTCTTCAGCCAAAAGTTAAAGGGTGCACAGTTGAGCTACGCCACAACTGAGAAGGAGGCATTGGCAATTGTTCGGGCCATGGCACATTTTCAGCATATTATATTGAGCTTCCCAACAATGATAATGACGGACCATCAGCTGATGGCTTTTATTAGCAGAATGAGGGGTTCGAAACTGCACATTTTGCATTGGGCCCTTCAATTAGAGGAGTACCAGCTGACTGTCCAGCATGTGTCAGGGAAGTCTAATGTGGTGCCGGATTTGTTCTCACGGCAATGCGAAAATGTGATGGTAACCAGAAATGACGAACTTTGGATAAAGGAAATTAAGCAGACTCAGGAATAACACCCATGGTTACAAGAGATGTTGAACAAAGGTCATCCACCAATTCATTACATGAGATTTGTGAAAATCAGCAGAAAATAATTACATTACTGAAAGAAATGAACCATCAGCAAAGCGAACATTTCAAACAAACAAAGAATTTTCATGAGGAGTTCCTGCAAGTGATGAAACACAGAAATGAGATTGAGCTGACTAAATTACAGTTGCAAAATGAACACATGAAAAGATCGCAATAGCAAGAACAGAAACTTTATTATCTCTCTCTCTTTTTTTTTTAATACAAAAATATGTTATAAATGTTACGTACAGTGATCAAATGACAAAAAAATTGGAATAAGGCTAACCGTCAATTTTGTGTAAAGGTATATCTTTCTGATCTATTCTCTTTTGATACAAAATTCATTGATGTCCACACTTTCTGATATTATTCATTTTATCACCTTATTAGGCATATACATACTTTCTTCTTATATTTCAATAAATGCAAATATGTATAAGAACACTAGATGTTCAAGATGAAGAAATGTGGGCATCAATAAATTTGATTTTCATCAGAGAACAGAGAAGAAAGAAAAACCCTTATATAAAAGTTACAATTAGTCTTAGTCAAATTTTATGTGTTATTTGATTATTCTATCCTAACATTTATAGAATTTAAATTATATAATTTCATGTATTTAAGTATTGTTAATTTTAAAAAATACATTTGCTTCTCAACTTTAGTGTAAACTTTTTAAATAAGAAAATTACTTTATAATGAAAGTGGAAATTTGAGTGAAACAATTTATAATAATAATAATTTTTTTGGAACTAATGACTAATAGACAACAATTTTGATAAAACAACATTTTTGATAACATCAGACTGAAAAATTCTTTAAGATTCGAATATGTAATTATTTTCTTTGAAAATTAGTTATGTTCTGGAATCGCTGATAGTTCATGGGTAATAGAAACAGTTTTTTAGTAGTCTACCTTTGTGAAAATTAATAGTTTATGGCTTACCCCTTGTTATAGTTATGATGCAGTTATAGGCAGTAGTTATAGGCAGTTATGATGCACTATTGTTCGACGTATGGATGTAACGCTTTTGTGGTACACTTATTTATTATGCGCATCGAATCAACTGGCTGAATGTAGCAAAAGTGTTATATCCATACATCGAACAATAGTGCATCATGACTGCCTAACAAGGGGTAAGCCATAAACTATTAATTTTCACAAAGGTAGACTACTAAAAAACTGTTTCTATTACCCATGAACTATCAGCAATTCCAGCACATAACTAATTTTCAAACAAAATAATTACATATTCAAATCTTAAAGAATTTACAGGTCTGATGTTATCAAAATGTTGTTTTATCAAAATTGTTGTTCTATTAGTCATTAGTTCCAAAAAAATTATAATTATTATAAATTGTTTCACTCAAATTTCCACTTTAATTATAAAGTAATTTTCATATTTAAAAAGTTTCCTTATTTAAAAAGTTTTCACTAAAGTTGAGAAGCAAATGTATGTTTTAAATTTAGTTATCAGTCATATACCTCAACTGTATACTGTATTAATATTGTTAATTTGTTTAAAATAATCTTTTGTGGATAATTAAATATTTCTTCTCTTAATATTTTACATATTGATCTATTAGCTTAAATTATTTGTATTCAACTAGACATATACTCATTCTGAATAGAAAGGAAAACTGTAGGTATAGTATGAAGATATTTAATTTCATTAACCTCACACGAAGCTAAACAATAAACGACGTGGCCATATACATGGTTTGTAGATGGAATGAGAATAAAATGTCTGTCTGTCTGTAAAGCGAATGGCTTATAGGATTTTACACGTCGCATTACAACAATACGAGATATATTACTTTAGATTATTGTTAGGGGAAAGAAATGACCAAACTCAATTTTATAAAGTAAAATATGATAAATTTTATTACATTTTATCATTCATATAATGTAAATGATATTATTTGGGTCTAGTATTGTAGTATTGCTGATAAATATAAAGAATAATGTGTTTATAGTTTAGCAATATGAGAAAAATTAGTTTTATTTTTGCTGACCAGTTTCTTAAAACTTACATCTTCAGAGCATTGGTTGGAAATGACATTTTTGGACAAAGAACCATGTTAAAAAACAAAATGTAATAAAAGCCTATGATTCTTTGTCCAAAAATGTTATTTTCAATCATTGCTTTGAAGATGTAAGTTTTACAAAATGCATCAGCAAAATAAATGGGTCATTCCATGTCAAGTGTCAATATTTGGTCTGAAATAGGGCGCTGAAGGCTTGCTCTTGTGGCTAATCGTTTGGCTGTTCCACCAATACCATCACATGGAGATTCACCATGGCTTGTTGCAAAGAAGTTCCATTCAGCGGTAATGCCAAAATTGTTCTCATGCTGACATAAATTCAGGAAATTCTTGTAATTTTTGTATTGTGCAGCAGAGCCATCACTAAAATAGCCGATGTGCTTTAGCTTCGGAAAAATGCTTTGTAAGTGGTTGATCAGCTTGGAAAGGAACACATAAACTGTGACTGTGTCGTGCCTTAGGCAATCACTAATAACACAGAAGCTTTGTGATTCAATTTGTCCAGTGGAACCTTTGAAGTAGACAACAAAGAGATGCAATGTCGCCTGACTGTTCTCCCAGTGGAAGCCCTGCACTGCATCTTGTACGACAAATGAATAGTTTTCTGCAAAGTCCATCAAAACTGCCAGCCTTCCATCTTCTACATTTTCTTTTGTTTCCTTTAAGTATTGGCTCTGATGCTTTGCTCTGTAATGATGTGATGAAAGATTTGAAATTTTCATAGCAAATTCTGGAAAGAATTTTTCAATTGTTGAATACATTATCTCCAGAGTATCTCTCTCAGTGTGAATCCATTGTTTGTATTAAATTGCATCATCTGGATCATTTTCTTTGAATGTTGTTTCAATGAAACTTTGCAAGGGTTCTAGTCCAGGACAATGTTCACATCGATTAAGCATACAGTCTTTGCTTTCGACACCGCAAACTGTCTTTGCCAGCATGATTTTGTAGTCTTCTTTGATTGGAGTTGCAGCCAACATTAACATGACATTCTGATGAGCTATACAAACACACACTGAGTATGTTCCTGCAGATCCAACTGTGATGCACCATTTTGGACGGAGCTCACAAAATTTGGAGAAGCCAATTTTGGGAAAGTCCTGTTTGCAATATTCATTGTATGCTTCCTTCAAATTGCAAAGTAGTAGCCGTTTCTGCATGTGAACTTTGGTGCCAACTGTTGTCTTGATGGAAACAAAGTCTTTCTTCCCTGGGCAGACTCTGCTGACTTCATCATCATTGTAAAATCTGGCAACACTTTGTATGACATTATCAGGCAAGGCTTTTCCATGCTTAGGATCTGGCTGTGCCAAAATGCCATGTTCCTTCTTCAGTTTTCTAGCAGCTTTAATCATTCCATGGTTTTTCAATTGTCCAATTGATGGGTACCAAAGTTAATATCTGAATTTTTTCAGCCTTTGTTGATATTGCTAGCTTCACTTTCAATTCGTCAATGAGCACTTCATATGCTGAACAATTTTTGCACAGTTCACTTGTACTGGGCTCTACAAAATCGTCCAGCTTAAAGCCTCCAATCTTGGCAATCTTGGTGGCCATAACTGTTTGGGCTTTCTTTATCTTCTTTCGTGCATGTCCATACAGGTTATCACTTGAAGCTCGTTGAAATTTTAGGGGAGAAAGCCCTATTGCTGTCAAGCTTGTGTCCAGTTTGTCAACTGTTATGTCGTCCTGTTCAGACTCTGATGATGGTGGTTCTTCAACTGTATTCTGTTTGAGCTCAATTCGGCACTGCGGACAAAGCTTCTGGCCTGGTTTAATATTAATTTTCTCACGTTGCTTCAAATAATCTGCAGTTGAACCATCTATTTGACGTAAGCTTTTCTTGATAGTATGATTGGTCTTTTAAAATGGGTTGCAGCACAACTTCTGCAGGTGTTCGAACTTTGCTAGTAGCATGGCTTCATGACGCAGGCATATTTGGGCATTGCAGTCAAGTTCATAATCACACCACCGAATAAGCAAATTCTGATCATCAATAGGCAATTCACTGATTGATTTCAATGCCGATTTTCCATTTGTGAACGTCATTATGTGGCATGCTGACTTCTCTAATCGTCCAATTGTACACTGGTTGAGTTCCAAATCCATATCCATTCTAGACACCAGAAGATTGCTTGTCACTTTGAAGGCCCGACAATTAATTCTTCACCTCGTGGTAATTTATAGATGTTGAATAACAGTAAATAAGAAATAAACACAATGAAAGATAATAAGTCAAGATGACATATATAAGTAAAACAAAGGACATGTCTGAAAAATAAGAAAAGGATAAATGTCAGTGGGTTTGCTGCCTAATAAAAGAAATTTATAGAACATTCTAGAATGCCATAGAACAATATGGAATATTCTAGAATACAATACAATTCCATAGAATAACATGGAACACTCTAGAATACCAATAGAACAATAATGGCAACATATTTAATTGGCAGTCGTCAGCCCTCTAGCAGCCAATGACTCAAGCTTCCAATATGGTCGCCGAAGAGGGGAGATGAACAGCAATCGATACCTCACAGCATGGCAGATAGTGATGCAGCTACTTTAACAATCACGAACCACTGTATATCCATCGCTGATATTTTAAATTATCTTGGATTGAATGCTAGTAATGAAAGAAAAAGGTGCTTAGTAGAGGGGGAAGCAGTTTTAAATGCTCAGCATATAGTATTTTGTGGGAGCAAAGCCCACTGTATAATAATAAGCGGGCTTTGGTGGGAGAAACAGTATCGCATCTTCGCCTTCAATACACATAATAGCCCTTTTGCTAAGGAGTAGCAGTGTTAGTTCCACCTTACATGAGATAAACCTAATTATCAACCCTTGCCAGGGTACTGATCATAAAAAAGTACTAATCAAAACATATTATAGCTCGCGCAACGAAAGAAGGGATCAATCAGATTCGTTCTCTTATCGACTGCACAGATCTAGCGATTAACAAACGATTTGGCAGACGAATCTTGCGATGAAGATAGCGATCGATGCATTCAGCCACAGTCATAATCTCCGCAGTCTGATGCTTTTTATCAAAAGCGTTCTTTTTAAAGGACACAAAATCACACCTAAAGAGAAAGATATCAGGAATCAACTGGATGGTCTTGATTCTGATTGGTTGTCGCTCCCATCTTTGGCTGTGATACTATAAATTGGCTCCCTAAAATCTTCATCGCAAGATTCGTCTGCCAAATCGTTCGTTAATCGCTAGATATGTGCATTCGATAAGAGAACGAATCTGATTGACCCCTTCTTTCTTTGCGCGAGCTATAATATGTTTTGGTTAGTACCTTTATATGATCAATACGCTGGCAAGGATTGATAATTAGGTTTATCTCATGTAAGGTGGAACTAACACTGCTTCTCCTTAGCACAAGGGCTATTATGTGTATATACCAAGCACCTTTTTCTTTCATTACTGGCATTCAATCCAAGATAATTTAAAATATCAGCGATGGATATAGAGTGGTTCGTGCTTATTAAAGTAGCTGCATCACTACTTGCCATGCTGTGAGGTATCGATTGCTGTTCACTCAAAGCCACCTAGAAACATGTTTCTAGGTGGGTTTGGTTCACCTCCCCTCTTCCCTCCCTTCTTCGGCGGCCATATTGGAAGCTTGAGTCATTGGCCGCTAGAGCGCTGACGACTGCCAAGAAAACAGTAGAATACCATAGAATAATATGGAATATTCTAGAATACAATAGAATTCCATGGAACCTTCTAGAATACAGTAGAATACAATAGAAGAATATGGAATATTCTAGAATACAATAGAATTCCATAGAATATCAAGGAACATTCTAGAATACCATAGAACAATAATGGAATATTCTATAATATAATAGAATATAATAGAACATTCTGGAATACCATAGAACAATATGGAATAGAACAATATGGAATATTCTAGAATACACTAGAAATCCATGGAATAATCTGGAACATTCTAGAATACAATGAAAACCAATAGAAGATTCTACAAAATTCTGACACAAATGTTATATAACATTATTACCTGCATGTCATAATTTGAGCAACCATTTGCCTCTATTAGAGCCTATGTGTTATAATACACTACTGTTTATAAAAATCGCAACACCCTGATGGAATAGCCCAATCTGCATTAAATTTGGAGCATTTGCATATCATGGGTCAGAAAAGAAACCATTAGATTTTCAGGTCAATACAATGCGTTTTATTGTCACATTAGTATCGGGTGAAACCACCGTGGGATACAATTACAGCCTCTAAACGTCGTGGCATTGAGTCAAACAAGCTCTGAATAAGGGCCTGGAGAATGTCCTGCCATGCTCTGTCTACACGGGTATACAGTTGAGTATTCTCAAATAGAAATTGAGTATTGTAACATTATTAAAATTTGCAATAAAAGAGTGATTTCAAATTATTAACTAACACTGAAAATTATTATACATGTATTTGACAAACAGTAAAAGAGGAAGATACTAATATACAAAATAGAATATTGTTGATTGATTTGTGGTTGTTTAGCAAGCTTGATGCTGCTGGTGAACTGAATGAACCATCAATTCCAACTGCAAAATGAAGACTCAGCTAATGAAATCTTCAAATAAATTTTTCTGTTGTAGATTGTATTTGCTCTTGAAACTCAATATTTGATTGTTAATCAAGAATTATTTAATATATGTTGACACAAAATTAGCTATCGCACTGAAATGGATCACATTTCAATTAAGGTCCGACACACAAAATTAGAAACATGTCATTATTTTAGTGTTTCGTGTGTTATATATTTTTAAAACAGCTTGTACCATGAATAATAATAAGAAATTAACTATAGTGAAATTATGGCACACTTTTAATTAAATACTTATGTAACTAAAGATGTGGTCTGTCACTTTTTGAATCTAGAACGTATTTTCTTGTCACAAAATATTAGAAACACTAAAGAAATAATAGCTATGCAAATTAGAAACCACTTTGGGCAAGATCATTTCACTTAAAGAGGTAGAGCAGGTTTATATTATTCAGGAAATAAGACAATTTGTTTCACAACTCTGTTGATATTTGCAATGGGGTGCAATAAGGACCTAACTGCTCGATAGAAGGCCATGATTGATGTTTAGTCTATAGAAAATGTTCCAGCTGCAGATATTACACGTCGACTGGTCAGAGGAAGGTCCACGATTTCAAAGTTCTTGAATGGTCAACGAAGTGTGGCTGGAAAATCCAATTCTGGACGAAAATCTGTAGCAACATCTCGAAATAGACGAAGAATTTTTCATTTAGCCACGACAAAGAACCTGTCAAGTCGCAAATTACAGCGTAATTAAATAATCGGATGTCAAGAATGACTGTTCTTCGAGTGTTGAACAAAGTGGTAACGCGAAATACAGGGTGATTTACATCGAATGTAAAATACTTAAAGGGGGTATTATAGAGGTTAAGATAAACACAAAACGTCCTATGAACATGGGTTCATATATGAACGATAACTGAGATATGAACAGAAATAAAAATGCCGCCACCAAGATCCACAAGTTAATAATTCAGGTTCTGTAAAGCCTAGATTAATGCAATTTGGGGGGATAACAAGGTACATAAGATTGTGTATACCGTTAAAAGTTGATTGAATTCCAACGAGAAGTTTCCGAGTTACACAGTCAAAATTGTGACAAGTGCTAGTTAGTACTCACAAGTGAACACGTACGTATTATGATGTTGAATGAGTAACTTTAAAACTTCTTGTTAGAATTAGATCAAATATTAAAGGTATACACAGTCTTATGTACTCTGTTATTCCTCCAAATTTCATTAATCTAGGCTTTACAGAATCTGAGTTATTATAACTTGTTGATCTTGGTGGCGGCATTTTTATTTCTAAACAGGTGGTGGCCTTACAGTATAACAGAGAGACATCAGGAGTTCCAACTAGTTTCGCAATTTATTCCCGGCTTTGTCAAGGATATCCAGCGATTCCAGCCACCCTTGGAATCAAAAAATGTCTACTTTCATTTCGATGATCGACAGAGCTATTAATCTCCCACTAGGTCAATCCTCATTCAAAAAAGAAATTTCCTTGATCCAGAATATTACAGTTAAAAATGGCTATAGCACACGTACTATCACCGATTTGGTCAGGAAGAGGAAGTTAAAGAAATTCATGGACGAAATCACTACCCTCAACCAGACTAAAAATAGAGGGAGAGTCATATTCTTGCCTTACAATAAATCATTATTCAAAGGTCTCAATTATGTTTTTAAATCTTTTAATATTTCGTTATCTTTTAGCAATCCCAACCAGAGCAGGCATTTATTACCTAACCCAAAGACCAGATTCCACCACTACAGAAATCAGGAATATACGAAGCCAGATGTTCCCAATGCCCCATGAGGTACAAAGGACAAACTTTCCGTAATATTGAAACAAGATTCGAAGAACACATGAGACACACAAGATTTGGTAGAGGGAATCAGTCATCCATTGCCAAACACTCTCTAGATAACGGGCATGAATTTTTAATAAATAATGTAAAACTTATTGAGTCAATAAAAAAGAAACACCTTCTGGACGCCTTCGAAAGCTTAGCCATTCAAAAAACAGATAAAAAATTATTACTCAACTTAGTTAGGGGTCCTATTAGCGAATCACCATTGATCAAATGGGCGACGCACTTACCCAATCAATAAATTGCAGTTGGATATTTTTGTCTTGATTGGCTTCTGTCCGTTATAAATACTAAGCATATCCTATCCCATATGATATCATTCATCGATGGGACGGAACCTAGGCTGAGGACGATCAGGACGATCAAAACGGACTAGCTCTTCAAGGTATCACTCTACTCTCTTTTAAGGTATCATTTCATTATTTTCATTTCACGGTGCGCCCTTTTCAGGGCGATATTCACCTTCTGTTACGTCTTATGTGCTGGTCCCTGGCGTTGGAATTAATATTCCCGTAAACCAGTACATCAAGACGCTCATTATCCTTCTGGGTCCCTGGCATTGGGATTAATTTCCTCGCAAACCTAACTAAGGACATTTTCTCATATCATCTATGATTATTCTAATCATTCACGAGCGGGTCCCTGGCGTAGAATTAATTTTCTCGCAAACCTGACTTGTTCTTTTTTCTTAGAGCTAGGTGCGTCCTTCTTAGGACGGCTTCTTTAGCACACACCTAGCTACGAGGTTACTTCCCCCCCCCCCCTGATTCTATACATTTATATATGATGGCTTCGTCTAAATTAATCAAACTGAAGTCGGCTAAAGAGCATTTGCTAGTGGCGGATGGTAAAACTGTGTCCTGCGAAAAGGCCTACCGGGATGCCTGCTTGGATGCTAGGTTTGCTGCTTTTGACCTAGTGTTCAACGAAATGTTAGAAGCCCTCCGGGATGAAATAAACGCTAAGTATAGTGCACTGGAGAAAAAAGTCGAATCCCTACACAAAAGTTTTGAGGAGAAGTTCGAAGGTATCAATAAGGAAATTAAGGATTCTCGTAGAGATGTTATTGACAAGATAAGCGAACTTAAGGAAGCCTTTGGGAAATGCTCCGGGACTCCGAAGGCAAGTAACTCCACGGAAGATAATCCAGTTGATAGCAGCAAGGTAAGTAATGTCTTAAAAACTATTTCCTCTTCTAATAGTATGGAGTCTATGGATATAATAGAAAATAGTGACTGTTCGACAAACGGTGGCTGTAAGAGAAGTCACTCTGACGGAACTGATGAAGAAGTGGACGACAGTCCCTGGATTGGTGTCATTAATAAAAAATTCAGAAAAGGCACGAGGATCGATAACCTAAAGACCATCTCCAGAGTAAATGAAGAAGTCGTCAGCGCGACTAGAATGAGGAATCCGAAGAATGTACAAGGTCGCACGGCTAATAAAGACCATAGGATCACGAAGAGGTATGTACCGCCAATTATCGTGCGGACTCATGGCGTCCCGTTTAAGACGATTTTAACTGAGCTCGAGAAGCATGTTCCAGTCGAAAATATCGCCGTTCATACGGGCAGAGCTGAAACCATCAAGGTTAAATGTGAAGATGAAGAAACACACAACAGGTTAGTCTCTGGCATTAAATCTGATAATATTTTAAAAATTCAGCATCATCAACTGAAGTCGGAGAAGGTCTTGAAATACGTAATTCGTAATGTGGATGTTACGTATGACCTCGATGACTTCCAAGAAGACCTAAAAAGAACCAACTACTTCCCGGAAAAAGTTATTCGATTGAGGAAAGCCAAAGGATCCATTGATATGCCAATGGTTTTGGTTCTACTCCCGAACACCGAACACAACCAATCATTGAAAAACGTAACACGTATTGGGCCGCTGGCAGTTTCAGTGGAGGCCTTTCGAGGGAACAAGAAGCCACTACAGTGTTACAACTGCCTGCACTTCGGACACGTATCCATGGGCTGCACGGAAGATCCTCGTTGTAATAAATGTGCTGAGGGGCACCAGTCAAGAGATTGCCCCAAGATCAAAGGACAAGACCCCCCAAAGTGCATCAGATGTGGTGGACAGCACACATCAAGCTACACGAAATGTCCAAAGTACCCCCAGGTTCAAAGGATGTCTAGTTCTAAAGTGACAGCAGGCAAATCCTATGCTGCCGCTGTGTCTACGCCGGAAGATAAAGGCCTCAACATCAACGACCTACCAGGTATGTATAAGCAATTAGGACGTGTCTTTAATCTGTTTTCTAATCTAGGCAAAAGTTACCCACAGTTGAGTGGGCTCCTTACGACCAACTAATTTTAGTATGGCTGCACAACGTTATACTGTAATCAACAAAGGTGAACTTCGGTGCGTGATATGGAATGCTAGGGGCATTCCCCGAAAGCGTATCGAGTTTCACAACTTTCTGCTAAATCACGAAATTGACGTGGCTTTCCTCTGTGAAACTCACCTCAAATCAAGCCAAGACTTCAAGCTACCTGGCTATTGTGTGTACCGTAAGGATCGAATGGCTTCAAATGCTGCAAGATGTGCGTCTGGGGGCGCTGCGATCATCATTAAGAGGGGAATTCAACACCAAGAATTAGTATCCAAGTCTTATGCAGGTATGGAATCAGCCTCCATCATTATCAATGACGTCTCCTGTGGTGAAGTGAAGTTCGTAGCGCTCTACAATTCACCTAAACATTATCTTGACATTTGCGAGCTTGATGAACTCTTCAGTGGTGACACTCCAGTCGTCCTGGCTGGTGACCTAAATGCCAAGCATCCAAGCTGGAACTCCAGAACGCAGAATTACAACGGCATGATTCTCTATAGGTACATACAAGGTAGAGATGATATCATCGCTGCTGGACCTGTGGAGGACACCTACTACTGCGACCACTCCCCTAGTAGTGACGTTTTGGACATCTCGCTCTTGAAGGGTTTCTTCAAACCGTACAATGTCTTCACGATTGATGACCTTTCTTCTGACCACAAGCCTGTGGCGTTGAACTTTGACAATGTTGACATAAATTTCCGAGAGAAGCTCGTACATCATCAAGACTGGAAGCTCTACAAAGATATTCTTAAGGACTATGGCTACCATCCCGACGTTGCTTACTGTACAGAGGACATCGATCAACTTGTTGATGACATCACCAGATGTATTAACAGTGCCATAGAAGCTAGTAAGTATCCATCAGAGAATAAACCTTCTCATCGAATCCAACTCTCTCCTGGAATCCAACGCCTAATTGCTGAAAGAAACAGGACCCGTAGACTTTGGCAACGCTATCGTGAACCTTGGCTCAAAACCAAGTACAACAGATTAGTGCGAAGAGTTCAAGAGGAGATAAAAGAGCTTCGCGACGCTAGATGGATTGAAAAACTCAAAAGCTTGTCGGCTCGCGACAATTCCATTTGGAGTATGGTTAGAGCTTTACAGAAGAAGAAGAATGTTATGCTTCCTCCACTCCGTACACCGCAAGGTAACTAAGTGCAAACTGATCAGGACAAGGCCCAAGTCATTGCAGATTCACTGGAAATGCAGTTTGTTACTCCTACCAACGATAAGCCCGAGAGCCAAATCATGTCTCAGCGTGTGGAAGAAGGTATTTTCAACTTTGATGAAGTTCCGAAGCATTTTACGAAGTACAACATCGAGGCTGGTGAGATCGCCAACATCATAAATAAACTGAAAAAGAAGAAGGCTCCAGGAAAAGACAAGGTGAGTAATAACGCCCTTATGAATTTCCCAAAGAACTTTATTGAATTTCTCACCAATATCATTAGCGACTGCTGGAAATTTTCTTACTTCCCTGTGGCTTGGAAGAAATCTATTGTGTTGAGTATCCCAAAGCAGGGGCAAAATCCTGCAATTCCCGCGAGCTACCGACCTATTAGCTTGCTACCCTTGATGTCCAAGGTGTTGGAGAGAACGATCCTTGTCAGATTCCAAGATCACTGTCTAGCAAATGACCTTTTACGGAAAGAGCAGTTTGGCTTTCGTGCTGCCCACTCTTGTCCGATGCAGATATGGAGGCTCGTTGAAGACCTGAGCACCCCCCTGAACCTATCCAGGTACTGTGGGGTGGTATTTCTCGATGTCAGTAAAGCTTTTGACCAAGTGTGGCATGAGGGCCTTGTCTACAAAATGATCAGAGACGGGTTCCCTGCCGATTTGATCTTGATGGTGAAATCCTTTCTTGACGGCAGATCCTATCAAGCCAAGGTTGGAGAAAATCTTTCCACACCCCGTGTTGTAAAGGCCGGTGTCCCTCAGGGTTCTGTCCTCGGGCCTATGCTATTTAATTACTTTGTACATGATTTCCCATAACCCGATAATTGTAATCTCTATTTTTATGCGGGTGACACTGCCATTATGACATGGGCACACCAGCCGGCTCACGTTATCACTCGGCTGCAGTGTGCCTTGAAGCAGTTCGAAGACTGGTTTAACTGCTGGAAGTTGAACCTTAACGTCGGAAAGTGCAAGGCTTTGTACCTCAATAGGAAGCTCAAGCATCCCCCAGATTCTCTTGTTCTGTTTAATAAGAAACTGGACAGGGTGGACAACTACAAGTACCTGGGAGTTATCATTGACTCAAGACTCTCATGGAACCAGCATATGTCCTATGCTCTGAACAAAGCGAAGAGGGCTAAGTACAGTATCATAGCTCTTATGGGTCGCAACAGCGCCCTCAGCATTGACAACAAGTTGCTTCTGTACAAATCGATTATCCGGACCATACTCCTCTATGGCATGCCTGCGTGGGCGACTATTTGTAAAAGCAGATGGAGTGAACTACAGTCATTCCAGAATGTTACCCTGAGGACCATTGCCCAGCTGGACAGAAGGACGGTGAAAAACCAATCCATCCACCTCGATTTAAACATGGCCCATATCGGTCAGTTTATACAGGATCTCCTTTTGATTATGATACAGAAGATGAAGATTCATGACAACAAGCTTGTGAAAGGGATACTGGAGAACTCAATGAATATGAACTGGCATACGAAGTATCGTAAACCGAGGCACGTTCTTGACATCAATTTTGAAGATATTAGCAACGTCTCTTTCCCAGACTACTGGAAGATGTGATAATCTTATTTCTCCTTGTATTTTTTTTTATTTCGTTTGTTTTTTGTTTCTGACAATCGTCAATCTTATTTTCTTTTTTGTATAATATGGAAGACCGCTTGGGTTGGTTAGGCTTCTTGACTACCTCAGTGCATTTCCTTTGGAGTTTATTCTGGTTGGATGAGCTTTGTGAAAGCGCTGCTTTCGTCCCATCCTAACGAATTTACACTTCACTGTTCGATTGTCGATTGTCGATTCCAAGTCAGTTCTCTCAAGTTCTCTCGAGGTGCTCCTTGGCTGCTGAATGATGAAAGCAAAGCTTTCGAAAAGCGCTTACAGACTCAGGTTGTATTTTTTCATTTTATTTTCTGTCTTTTTCTTTTTATGTTTTTTCATTTCCTGTTTCGTTGTGGAAAAAGAGCTTTATTTTATTCTTAAGTTAATCAATCATGTATAGGTGTTATTTGAGGTATATACTATTGTGACTTTAATTTGACATATTAATATTATATCAAATTCTTTATCAAATATATTATCAAATTTAATATCAAATATATTGTCAAATTGATCTCATTTATAGAATTAAAAATACTATAAAATGGTTTAAGAGACCATAGCTTAAATTTCAGCCATCTATTGATATTGTTTTATTTCAGAATAAGAAAGCGTTTAATGGCATCCTTTCCTGTGTGAGGGGTATAAATCTGTGGTTAGGTCCACAGATTTCTGAGCATTGACCAAAAAATAATCCTGGTCGCTTGACATAAAAGGATATATGATTTAGACATACAATATTTTTCAATACACATGCATAGACTCTGTCTTCATAGGAATGCTGCCCCCAAAAGTTTACTTGTGCACTAAATAATTTTGAATTTTTGAAATTATGACTTCGAATTCTTAAAGATCATCAAAAAATAAAATAGGATTGTCTGCAGACCCACTCTCTATCACTTTGTCTTCATCGATAAAATTGGGTTCAAAACTTTAAAAGTTCCATACTTTCAGGGCCTCTATCTCCTAAACGGTTGGATCAATAGAAAAAACACCAAGAATAAAACATTTCTCGAATATTGTGTACAATCTTAATATACAATTAAAATAGGGGTTCCTATTTAAGATTTCAAAGTTACCCCCTCCCCGCAGCTCCCCATCACAAGGGGAGGGTAATTTTTTAACTAATGAATTTCCCCCGCAAAATAATTGACTTTTGATTTTGGACATTTTATCATACAATGCTTAGTGTCCGAGATATTCAGTTATCTCAAGATAAATGCCTCACCCTGTGATATAGGGTGATTCTGAAAAAGTGTGTATAACTGTAAGCAATGACAGAGGTGACCAGGATGAACATTTTCTTTTAATACAATGTGGGGTCCAAATTTGAACACTAACCAAATTTGAACAGAAATAAAAATGCTACCACCAAGATCAACAAGTTAATAATTCAGGTTCTGCAACGTCTAGGATAATGAAATTTGGAAGAATAATAGGGTACATAAAGCTCTGTATACCTTTAAAATTTGATCGTATTCCAACGAGTAGTTTCCGAATTACGCATTCAAAATCATAACAGTGCTCACATGCGAGTACTAACCAGTCGTTCAGGAGAAGGCTGAATATAATTGTCAGTCGTTAACATTTCTTATTGTGAGAAGAGCATAAATTCTTCTCGAGGAAGTGGAGAATCATCCCTCACTGTCACATCCTACAAGGATTAAAGGGTCAAGGTCAATAATATCTTGTCTGAGACTGCCAATAAAGTTGCCAAGTTTTTCTTCAGTTATTTAAATACTTGTAATTTCTTTTAATAAATACTTATATCATATTAATGTAAAGTTTTTTGACAAAAGTGGACCACAAAATGAACAAAATTTTACTAAATTCAATAACTATATTATGAAACATTGTGTAATTCATGCACAAAGTAGCCAAAAAAATCTATTTTTAAACGTTCATGACATTTTATTCGTAATTCATATCAATGGATCAATGGTTTTTTTCGATACAGCTCCTCTTCATTTTTGAGCTCAAACATATGGTATTTTTTGGCTCTTTTCATCCCATACGTATGGAGAAGTATTTCATCGTCTTCCATCTCCTCAATCAAAAGACATTTAAGTAATAATCTTCTACGACTATTCAACTTTACAACTCATTCCGTTAAACACAACTTTCCTCTGGGACGATGTGATTGCGGATGAAAACATGCGAATAGTGAAAAGTCAACAAATCGCAGATGCTCCGAGCAAAATGGTAACCAACGATTATCGTTCAATGTTTAATCGTTGAACAAATAATCGCGATAGTTGCACCGAGGAAAACGTATCTTTAGGCATTCAAAATCGTAACAGTGCTCGCATGGGAGCACTAACCAGCAGGTGTTACGATTTTAAGTGAGTAACTCGGAAACTACTTGTTGGAATTCAATCAAATTTTAACGGTACACAGTTTTATGTACCCTATTAGTAGTTATTATCTCGCCTGTCAGAGCTCATCATCTTCAAAATCGATGAGCTGTCAATACCTTCAGCTATCAATAAAATCAATAAAACCAATCACCATGAATATTAATGACCAATCAGCGTAAATATTAATGAGGTATAGTGATTTTCAATGAGATTTCATGCATATTTATCGAGTTTGTTATCAAAATCATAAATAACAATGCGATATTGATAAATATTAATGAAAAATTATGAATTATCGAAGATTATAATCATCCAAACTATTAATTACATGTTATTAGGCTTGAATATTTAATTAGCAATTCTTTTTTTACCATAGTTACGATTAGATGGCGTTTTTAGTTTCGTATTCCGTCACCTCCCATCATCTTCAAAATTGATATGATTAGATGTTTTTAGTTTCGTATTCCGTAACCCCCCCCCCCCCATCATCTTCAAAATGGATATGATTAGATGTTTTTAGTTTCGTATTCTGTCACACCCATCAACTTCAAAATCTATATGATCAGATGTTTTTAGTTTCGTATTCCGTCACCCCATCATCTTCAAAATCGCTATGATTAGATGTTTTTAGTTTCGTATTCCGTCACCCCCATCATCTTCAAAATCGATATGATTAGATGTTTTTAGTTTCGTATTCTGTTTTTTTTTTGTTTTTTTTAGTTTCGTACTCTGTCACCGGATTTATTTTTCCCAATGATAAATATTTATGAATAATATTATTTTTCAAAGAATATTACCAATCAAGCGATACAATTACAGGTTTAATGAGAACAATCAATGATGAATGTATTAATTACTTGTAATTAGTCATGAATATTTAATTAGCAACTCTCTTTTTTTTTGTCACAACAATGATTATAGATGCCGTTTTTGGTTACATTTTTAGAGTGCAAAGAGTTTATTCAATAAATAGTCATGGATGATTTTTTTTTAAATTCATCTGTTTATTTTATAGTTCAAAATTTCTTACAATTCATTAAGAATTAATTTTTTAATTTTATACAAGTTCCATTTTTAAATTTCAAAATATTTTAAGAAATAAAAAAAAAATATTCATTTAATTACAAAAGTTAATTCTTAGAAGTTAATGATCAAGCAGGACATATGTAATTGTTTGTTTCTTATCAAATAATGACCATATGGAAGAGAATGAATTGCGTCATTTAAAATGTATTTTTTATCGTCGTATGCCGACAAGCAAAGCTTATTTTGTTTACATGTGTAAAGCAAGTGCTTAAAACTTCGAATAACTGCTGAAGAAAAATGAAAAGATGCCGTTTCTTTTAAACAGTGCAAATAATGGTTGTAATGTACATCTTTCTTAAGCGTGTTTCTTTTGACACCTTTACCCGTTTTTTTAATTGTATTTCCGTAACGAAAGCAATACATTTTCGCCTTTAATCCAATGAATTCCATAATTGCGTTCTCTGCTGTTTCGTCTTTAAATTTTCCAGGCACTTGCTTGTTTTCAGTTGAATATAACTTGTGATCAATGGGATAATTGCAGGCGTTGAAATAGCTTAGATGATTATTTAATACAGCATAAAAATCTTTTGTGAAAATTTGATAAAATAACTGTCAGTATCCGACAATAGAAGTTGACATTTATCTCCATAGATCTTTTTAAAATCATCATAGTGAAATTCATACATCGTGAGCTTTGATAGATCTAAAACTGCTGTTCCGACATACACGAGACGATTTAACACAACACGATGATGATGCATTTTAAAGAGCATCAAGTCCTTTTTGATAACTTCAAAGTAATCTAATGACGGTTTTGATGTAAGTTTTAACGAGCAATTTTTCACTCGTGCTGAATTTAATAAACTGTTGCCTGCGTACGTTTTGCAAACTTTTCTCAAATATTGCATTATTCATCAATTTGAATAAATTCTTTTCAAAACTACTCGTAGATGCCTGTCTTTTCATCGTATTGAATTCTATGTAAGGTTTCAACCAAGCGTTTTGATGAAAGCGCACAAAGCAATGTATTTTCTGCAGAACTAACCCGTGATCAAGATAAAACTTGAAATTTTTATGATGACAAATATATTTTCTATGAGGAAGAAAGTGGGGAATTAATTTTTCAGTTTTGTGAGGAAGCTTATACTTTGTTTGTAATTCTTTGTTGAAGGGCGACGGCATTTCGCATGAAATGATGAGTTTCTCAGCTGCTAGCGGATAATCGCAATGAGAATCAGGCAATTCATCTGGGTAAAGAAGATCGACTTCTAAGAAAAATCCGATTTCATCGTTTTCATCTAATTTAGGGACGTCTAATTGGTCGATTTCGTTTTGATCCAACCAACGAAAATCGGAATAAGGAAGGGGTTGAGACAATGCGTGTCCGTAAAGATTGTTTGCATCTATATAGAATAAATAAGAGATGGGTGCATCTTTGTCATATCCCTCTACAAGTGAATTGTTGGCCTTTGCATAGCGCTGAGATATAATTGATATCCCACCTCTGACTGCTCTCTCAAAAAACATGTAAAGATCCACGTCTGTCAAAAGTTCTAAAGATTCACCTGTTTTTTTCATTGCTGCTTCCCATGATAAACCTGGGAGTGACAGAACATGAGCTGGGTCAAGCCTGTAATATTCGTCACATAGTGTGTGAAATTGCTGGAGTACGTCAGCTAAAAGTGTTACGTTCGTTAAGAGATAAAGATCGTGAAAATCTCCCAAATTTTGACAACCATATTCTCTTCCATATTTCTTGCACGTATGCATACTTTTCGTCGCTTATGTCTTCTCCTTTGAGGGAAGAGTAAAACTCATGTTTTGGTGGTAAAGAAGTTTCTGTAAATTTTTGAAAGTCTGTCATACATTCATAAGGGTAAATTCCTTTTCTCTTTAATATCTCATGATTTTCTGGAAACAAACTTTCTAACATAGGAAATTTGTCATTGGATTGCATTAATGTGTCTAAACTAGCAGATAGAAACTGACAACTGTCCGAAAAACGAAGATGTTTAATTTGTATTGCTATATATCGTTCAGTGTTTTGCGGGACAACTTGAATATTCGATTCACCGAAATAAGTCAATGCGCGCATGTTGAAATGTGAATCATATGATTTAAGATTATGAAAGAAAATAGGCAGCGTCTTCTTAGGTTTGTAAAGCAAATTGCATTTCTGATGTGCTGCTCTGCGATAGATTCCAGTGATGTGACAGTGATCGCGTACTTTTGTTTCAGAGGGTAGAAAGATCTTTTCACATATGTGACAATAAGTCGCAGATTTGAAATGATCGTGAATTTGCAAATTTAGTTTCATAGGCTCTGATGTTGCTAATTTTGTTTGTATTTCATCGTAATCAGTTTCTATGTTTTTAAAAAAATGCTCTATGCAGTCTTCTCCCCTATAAAGCTTATTTTTGAACACGTTCCCTTTGTGATCCAAGATGATATAACAGCAATCGCAAAGAATGTGATGCTGAGTTTGTTGTAAGAAACTATATTTGTTTGAAGGAACACATGTTTGTTCCTTTGGCAAAATACATTCAAAATCATATCGATTAAATGTCATTTTTGGATTTTTAGGCATCTCTAAACGTTGAGGTTTATTCAATCGACAGTCTTTCTCATGTCCTTCTAACCTTGCTTTTCCGCGAAACATAGACAAACAGTAGCGGCAAACATCACGGTTTTTGTTACCCATCCTGGTTAATCGACGAAAATCCAGAATGGTACAATAACGTCGGTTCTCAAGCAGCAATAAATTAACTTCCCGTTTGCTTGCAAGTTTTTGATATGTATAACGGAAAGACTGTTTTTATTCATATCCATACACGTTTACAAAGAGATCGTTTTGTTTTTCAAATTTTGGAATGTATGTAATTGGAGTTGGGAATGTCAGGCCGTTTAAATTGAGTTCCCCCATAAACTGCACATAATATTCAACATCACTCCGTTTAGCATCAGGATGCAATGCAGCCAAGACAGAAAATATAAAACAAGAATTGTTGTCAGTTCCCACATTGAGCAAAGCTCTCTTATATTTTAATAATTTGTCGAGCTTAAATTTACACCCTCCAGAAAACGGCGATATTTTCCAAAATGCACATCGCATTTATCAATGGACGAGATAGTGCATCCAGATCCATTTTTTTTAAAACATATCGAATTTGTTCACCAAATTTTCTATCACGTCGTTAATAGTCGATGAAATTTCTGTTTTTAATAAAACTAATCTTGTTCCCGAACACAAATGGCATCGATTCAACTGTTTCGTCAGATTTTTTCTCTAATGTAACTGCTAAACAAATCAAAAACTTAACTTGATTGAGGGGCTGGCCGTGGACTGGTTGTCTCGTCGGTTGGCTTGCTAATCGATGGAGTTCAGCAACTTCAGGTGCGGCCAGCTGCTGGCTGGGTGACGGCCAGGGCTTGAGGGCCACTGCTGGCGGGACAGCTATTTGGGGTGTGGCTGTTGGGGGACTTTAGTCTGACCCATTTGCCGATTGACCAGTGCTGGTTTTCCAGCAGTTGGTGACAGCCTTTGGTTTGTTTATCCCCAGCAGCTCTTCCATCATGAAACCCCCTGTGCTTCAGAGGGCACGTTAAGCCATCAGCCCCGGCTGCTACTGTCATCTCGTAGCAGTCGTTATTTACTGGGATGGCGCAAAACTCCCTCTGTACTAGATAGATAGATAACTTGATCGAGATTCATCATCACAGTTTCAAAAATGTTTTCTAAACTTTTTCTTATTTCGTGAAAATATGTGTAAATATCAGTCGTATCGTGCTTACACGTATAAGAATAACGGTGAAAAAAATTCCTATGAGCTGTTACATGCTGTTGGAAAGAAGGGACGTCATTATCTGTTGGACCGATTGATGTTGATGGGCCTTCAGAGGGGAAAGGAGAGGAGGGAGCACTTGGCGATAAGCTTTGGAGAATTTGTCTCGAGGACAATGGTACATTGTCAAGGATAATGTGTTTTGAGGGGGACGAAGATGAAGCAATCTGAGAAGGAAGAAACGAGGTCGAGCTTGAATTCTGCTGCTCATTAATGCCCTGCGGTAATACTGAGACTGATGACAAAGGCTCATGGAGAGTTGAGTTTGAGGGACTTTGATGAACAGCTGCATCGTGCACTTGCAATTCCCTCTTGGTACAGAATGATTGCATACAAATTAAACAAGTGAATTTTAACGAAATTCCATTTTGCACACCGTGTTTTTTCCCGTGGTGAGACGTTAAATTACTTTTGTAGTTATACACTCATCCACATGTGTCCCATTTAAACATTTTTTTGATCTCTGTGTGAAAGAAAAAAAAAATAATACAATAAATTATTATCCAATTTTTTTTTATTAATAATGTTTTGTTTTTATTATTATTCATCCTAATGACATTTATTTATTTATTAATAATTTTCATTTTATTCTATTTTGCCCTCCCTGTTGTGCAAAAGAAAAAATAAAATAAAAATCAACACACATTTTTTTTATTAAATATTTTACTTAATGATTTTATTCACGTAAAGATATACATATGCATCTGGATTCGGGAATGATTTCAGCTCGTTTACAATACGTTTAGGTGACAATCCTTGACATCTTTTTAATATGTAATAAACGCAATAACGTCCACATACGCTGCTCGTGTAACTCTGCAATCATTCGTTATTATACCAAAATCGTCTCTTACAGTTCGATAAATATTTCAAAATAGAGAGTTTGTCTGGCATAAGTCCATAGCTGTCGAAATATTCTCCACGACTTCCAAGCACAATCCAGTGACTGCCTTCGAGATGACACTTGTCCAAATTAACCACCAAAAACTCATCTTTTTGTCGAGGTGCACTAGGTACTAGTTACGTGATTCAGTGGATACAGTCCTACAAATTGTTTGCAATGCGGTTTCAATATTGCATATATTTGTTCAGCATCCATTTTTTTTTTAATTTTTGCAAATCACATTTCGTTCTTTATTGATTTGAAATAAGGAATCCATTTCGCTGAAAATCATTACGTTAATGTTCTGTGGTAGCTTTTCAGCGAAGCGCATATCGATTTGTAGGACACCTTGTCTAGTTAATAATATGTGGGAGTCGTCATCACTGCATCCATCCGGTGTTAAATCGTAGCAAAAGAGAGTATCGCCTGTAAATCCCCAGCGTTTATAACTGATCGTGTTTCTACTGTTATGATACAGCATGCCTAAGCCAGCAAAAGTATTCAAGTAAGCTAAAGCATAATTTTTATTTTTGAAGTCCATTTCCAACGGTTTTCCATCAATTATTTCTCCATCGATCGAAACGGATAAAGAAGAGAGATTATAGTTATCGAAATGCATGGAATTGTCTTTATATGATCCGTTAAATGCATCATGTTTTATGAGTCCGATTACGATTCGTGAAGAAATTTGTCCTTGGAAAACGTTATCGATATGAGCAGAATTTGTCCCTTGAATTACTGTATGAACTTCTACATCGGCCTTCCTGTATGGAAACTTTGCAGTTGCTGTTTCTAAGGCACGGGAATGAGCGAGTAATATGGTCGGTGACGGCTTTACTTTCTTCACGTATAACAATACATCTTCAAATACGATTACAGGTCGAAGTGGAACCGCTTCTCCACCTTCCAATCCTTTTACTTCGATTGCAAATTCGGGTTTATGAGGAATCAATCTAAATTTGCACGATACGTTGCTCAAAAGGAGATTATTTTGTAAGCAGGGGTCAACGTGAATTCTTCCGACGAGATCGAGACTCGCACTTTCTGCAAAAGCATGTTGTCTGTCATCTTTAGCCAACCATAGCAATCTGGTTAACAATGAATTTTTCGCATCGAACCTGTAGTTCAGAAGTGTCTGAATGTAACTCTTATAAGAATAATCGTTGCCAGTGCTAACTTGTTTACCGTTAAGAAATACATCGATCTGCTTAAATAGCATTTAGAACAACAACTTTCGTGGTATGACAGTTTTGCTCTCGTCATTCGTTAAAGGAGTGTTCGCATCCTTTTTAATTCTTACACGTGCATACAATATGGATTCGGAAAGATTAATGTATTCTTCAGCATTCCAGGGATAAGAAATTCGATTATTCCTCCTGAAGATAGGGAAGCAACGAGTCGATACTCTGCATACCTGGATTTTTCAATGGATGTTTGGGTGTGTGGAACAGAAAACGCATCCAATTCGCTTTTTAAACAAGTACATGATGTTGGATGAAGGAACGACATGGTTATGAATGATGAGATGCACGTAAATGTTGATCTTTTTATTGAGAAATTTAAAAAAGGGGATAATTTTTTTTAATCAAAATATCGTTTTCTCTCGAGAGTTTTTTTTCCTTTGTTTAATTTTCTTTCCTTTACTTCCAATGTTGTTTTTACACGCTCCTTCTGAATTCTCATGTTAACATCATCAAAAATTTCTTTTCCAGTTTCTTGTAATCTTCGTGTGACAGATTCTTTGATGTTTGTTCCTTGAATGACATCACCTAAAACGTTTTTTCCTACATCGATGACTTTTGCAGCAAAATAACTTGCTGCACTTTTTAAGAATGGCAAAGCAAATTTTCCTAAGGAACTGAAAAGGCTACCAAGTCAACTTCCACGTTGATGAAATTGTCCGTAAAATACAGGTAAGTTGCCTCCAGCCTAATTTATATAATAGGCCGAGTAAGGTTCACAGCATTCCGCCCTCATCTTTTCTTTGGTCTGAGATGAACTACGCACACCACGCGTCCTGTGCTTGCGGATGGTACTCGCTCTCCTGTGTGCAATCTGAAGTCCAATTCTAGCGTACGAAAAGAAGTTTTAATCACAGGTAAATAATACAAACGATGAAAGGATACAAACATATTCTCACCATCTTGACCTTCTATATTGACAATCCTAATCAACGGTGCTTTGACATTGCCGATAAATTGCGGTTCAACGAGGTCGCTGTATATGTATAAGCTGTCAACCGATTCCAGCGAGTAAGGTCGAATGATTTGACAAGCAATGAGCTTTAAAAGAAACTCTCTATCGCGCACGTAATACGGAAATTTTCTGTCTTCGAATCCAAATCTTTTAAGGATCGATTTTCCTATAAACAATCGCAATTTATGATCAGCGTCTAAGTGATTGTAAACGATAAATCTGTGATATTGTTCGTCGTAAACCAAGCGTACAACCACTTTAGCCAACTTTGGATCCTTAAAGCCGTCGGAGAGCTCACTGAGCAATTTTTTAATGTTGCCGTTAATGGCAAGGCTAAGCTCGTGTAAGCTGTTGTAAGTAAGAGCTCCGCGAGTGCAATCAAGAGGAATTGCTTTTATCGGAGGCTTATTGTATCCATGAATCATTATACAAGCTTGATCGTCTTCACCACTGGGAAGCAAATTAAATGCGGTGTCTGTAAATGAATTTGGAAAAATTATTTCTGTTAAGGCTGCTTCATATTCTCCATTCAGCTCGACTTGTTCGAGCAAATAAGTATTATAGTTTTGAAGTGTATTATCAGGGAACACATTCATAGACGAGTTGCTGGGAAGTGTTAAGCAAAAGCCTTCCATTGTTATTCAACTTTTTGTAGTTCTTGCACATAAAACGTACCGATGATGGGTTGATTTTGGAGATCGCGTACTGTATAGGTTGTAATCTTTTGATTTCGATTAACTGTATCGATAAGGAAAATTTCCTCTGTCCACGAAGGCGTGCATCCCCTTTGAAAAGCTTCTGAACGCAATCACCCTGCTTAAATCGTGATGTCATATCACGAGTTCTTTTTACTTCGATGAATTTGCTCCTCTCACTCTTCCTCACGCTATCGCTGTACAGATTCTGAAAGACAAGACGTTTATTTGTTTCCATTCGTGCTTTCATCAGCATCATTTTAATAGATCTCTGATAACTATGATTGTAGGCATTGACTAAATCAGGTAGAACACGTAAATAAGTTTTTGTATTATTTGCATGCAAGTAACGATGTAAACGGTCTTGCAAAGTACGATGGAAACGCTCGCTGATGCACGCTTTCGTTTCTTCGTTTTTAACAGAATAGTGTTTGACACTGTACTTTCTAAAAACCTTTTCTACGTCGGCATTATAAAATTCCGTACCGTTGTCAGTCCATTATTTTTGTTGGCTTTTCAAAAGATAAAACGACGTCAAAGGCAGCAGCGACCGTCCTTCCCATCTTGTTTTATAAAAGAAAAATTACAGCTTGTTTTGACATCACATCCACTATAGTTAACAAAAAACGAACATTGTCATTGTACCTTGATAGATTAGACACATCTAATAAATCAGCTGACCATATTTCATTGACGCTGTGTACAATCACGCGATTTCGTGGGAATTTTCTCTTTGTGTATTTATGAAGCGTGTAAGTGTCCTTCGTAGATAACCATTTTTTAATTTCATTTAACGTGAAACTCTTGTGCAAAGCGACTGCCACCCTGTATAAACGTTTAGCACCTCCGTAACTGCCGGGTGATGAAGGGGAAAAATAAATTTGTTCTAAAATATTATTTCTTCTTGAAGACATCCCACTTGAATCGATAAGGCAGATTGGATTTTCTTCATACACTTCTCTTCTCGACTTCGTCAGCTTGATCAAAGAAAAACGTTATTTCTTACAAGTATATATACTTAAAAATTAAAAAAAAATTATTTAAGATACCCAATGGCTTAACTACATTAACAACAAAATCCCCCAGAGTGATTATTTATTCTTTTTAATTTTTTGTAGTCCATCCCCCATGTGCTCATTCTTTGTAATCTAATTAAATCCCATTCATCTTGAGATGCATCATCCCCTCAGCCCCCCTTCTCTTTAGAGCTCTCTCATTTCCCTCAATGACCCAGACAGTAGCATAAGTTGAAATAACAGCTGATTTTGAGTTTTATCAAAAGGATGAATATTATCCAAAAAAATAATACGATGTGAGTATTCTAAAAGAATTCCATCTTATAAAACCAAACAAAAAATGATATTTAGTATAAGTGAAAAGTCTTTTTTTTTTCCTTCTCTCTCTCTCTTTCTTTTAGCTCACCATGACATCTAATCAAGTAATATAAGAAGGTGCATTCCTGTAATTACGTTTTATTTTATTTATTATTTACTACCATCGATTGCTTTCTTTTGTGTTATTTCTAAAAAACGAATTATCATGTTAAAAAGTATTTTTTTTAAATAATTTCTAGCAGAGTTATTGCTGTGTTTCATCAGAAAACAATTACAAATTTTATAGTAGCAATGATATAAAAACACATTAATTGTATAAAGTTTTGGAAGAAAAAAAATTACTCCATATTCCTATTTCAAATAAATTTTATTCTCTTTTGGGAAGGACAAAAAAAGGTGAATCTGAGTAATAAAAATAAAAATGACTCTTTGGGGGGTTTGTATTATTTTTTCATTTAACCTCAGTTCTTTTTCTTTTCATCTTTGTGTGTATTCTGTTCGTCTTCATAACTAAATTATTTTGCATCATTTATTTTTCACATAATTGTCTAAAACCTTCTTTCCAAGCATCGTACACGGAATAAAATAGATTAAAGTTGTTTACTGAACGAAAACGTTGATCTAAATGCGTATCACAGTTTATAAATCGTAAAGCAAAATAATTTATGTATAAACAGTTAGGAGACCATTGTAAATGTTCTTCGATGGTGCCGTCACCATTACACCACTTATGTAATCCTTTGTGACAATATTGACAAACTGTATTATCACTATAACCAGTGCAAATAAATCCAGAACGAGATAAATGACAAACATCGATGAAATCATGCGGCCAATTGAGTTAAGTGCTTAATCTTTGCATATATTCCTCAATAAACCTTAAATGTCTTGGCAACCAAAAGGAGACCGTTTTTGCATTGATCATCTCGTAACATAAGTCGAATTTGATCAATAAAGATTAATGCACCATGCTTTTATAATCTTTATCACCATTAAAAAAAAAATACAAAGTCGGAATAAAGATTTTTTTAAATAATGACACTTTTACAACTGGTTATTAATTAATTGTTGTGATGATAAAAATTCATTTAAATTATGAAAAATTCACTGGGGTAAAAAATAAAAAAAAGTAAAACAGATGGATCACCAAACCAATGACTGAAAATGTAATCAAAAACATCATCTAATACTTGGTTTGATACAAGAGAGTTGCCAATTAAATATTCACGCGTAATTACAAGTAATTAATACATACATCATTAATTGATCTGATTAAACATGTAATTGTATCAAATGATTGGTAATATTCATCGAAAAATCGTATTTTTCATAAATATTTATCATTGAGAAAAAATAAAAGAGTTGGAGCGCCATCTAACGACAAAATATGTAACTAAAACGTCATCTAATCATTATTATGATAAAAAAGAGTTGCAAATTAAATATTCATGCTAAATTACATGTAATTAATAGGATCATCATTAATTCTCATCATTAAAACCTGTAATTGTATCAATTGATTGTTAATTTATCAATATACCATCGATAATCACAATATTTTTCGAAATGATGTATTAACAGCTCATCGATTTTGAAGATGATGGGTGTGACAGAATACAAAACTAAAAACATCTAATCATATCGATTTTGAAGATGATGGGATGTATTAACATTTTATCTATTTTGAAGATGATGGGTGTGACAGAATACGAAACTAAAAACATCTAATCATATCGAATTTGAAGATGATGGGGTGTGACGGAATACGAAACTAAAAACATCTAATCATATCGATTTTCATGTTGATGGGTGCGACAGAATACGAAACTAAAAACATCTAATCATATCGATTTTGAAGATGTAGGGGGGTGACGGAATACGAAACTAAACACGTCATCTATTTGTAACTATGATAAAAAAGAGTTGCTACTTAAATATTCAAGCCTAATAACATGTAATTAATAGTTTGGATGATTATAATCTTCGATAATTCTTAATTTTTCATTAATATTTACCAATATCTCATTGTTATTTATGATTTTGATTACAAACTCGATAAATATGCATGAAATCTCATTGAAAATCACTATACCTCATTGATATTTATGCTGATTGGTCATTAATATTCACGGTGATTGGTTTTATTGATTTTATTGACAGCTGAAGGTATTGACAGCTCATCGATTTTGAAGATGATGACCTCTGACAGGCCAGATATTAACTACTACTATTATTTCCCCAAATTTCATCATCCTAGATGTTATAGAATCCGAGTTATTAACATTTTGATCTTGTTGGCAGCATATTGAGTTAGCGTTCAAATTCGGACCTATGTTCATAGGGACAAAATGCAGTATTTAGTTGTTATTACAGTATTACAGTATAACCCATGTTATTACAGTATTTAGTTCTAAGATGTTATAGAAGTGTGATTTTGGTTAACTTCTCTAGGATGGTCTTATGTTGTTCCAGCAGCCACGGTTGTACTTAATGTTCGAAACAAAATTTTTAAAGGGTACTTAATTTTTTTTAAGAAAAAAGGGTATTAGTAATTATTGGTAAAAGATTTAATTACTATTAATTTTTGGAGGCTACGACAGAAAGTTGGAAACCAGGATTAGATACCCTGTTATTCTTCTTGTAAATAATCCCTTTTGGTAGTAGTAGAGTTATTTAAATAAAACGGGTTTGGGAGTACTGTAGACATATTAGAGGAACCTGTATCTTAATCGATAATCTGAGAGTATTTTTTGATTTGTAAATCAACTTGTATACCACTGTCTTCAGTTTGATTAGAAGGTGTTTTCTTTAAAAATATTGATTTATGAAGTCAAATCAAGGTATAGTTAATGTCAAGGTTGCTGTGGTTTACAATTTTTGTAAATAAAATATGGATTATAAAATTTAATTTTTATATGAATGTGGAATTAATTGTAAAAACTATTAATTATTTAGTTTTGAATATGTACTATTATATGCACATATTACCCATCACTCTCATAATTAATGAGAAAAGTCTTAACAAAATAGGTGTATCAGAAGATGCTCCTAATGGGGAAATAGTTAAATTATAATGTTTTATTTACACTAAAAAGTTGATTTTCTTATTTTATTTATATGTTAAGGTGTTTTCAAATTAGAAGAAAGATCTTTTTATTAGTATACAGTATAGAAATGAGACAGCTATAATAGAGAATAGTACTGTGAGGGAAAGTAGAATGTTAGGTAGCAGTGGTTGTGTCTGTACCTTTTGTATCAGGGCTTTATAAAATAATAAAATGTTATTATTTTACCCCAAATCAATTAAGAGCTATTGTTTTATTATTAGGTGATGTTTCAGAATCTCTAAAATTTTGCAATGGGGTAAAATGCTAATCGTTGATTGTGATATCTAGTTGTTGGGGTTTCAATTTAATTGAATTGTTGATTTAGACATTATTACCGTTAGCAACAAGCTTAATAGTTTGGAAATTTTTTTATCGTTATTTAGAAAATAGGCTTGGAATTGACTCTTTTTTGGAGGAATTTATATTTTATTTATTTTTGATTTTGATACTATCGTATCATACTTAACTGTCTAGATTAAATTAAAATCTTGAGAAATAATGTAAAGATTAGTAAGATTATTATTATTTAATTTTTAATTATAATATAAAATTTAGAAACTCGTCAACACACTTCCTGCCTGTTTAACAAAAATATGTCTTTTTGAAATTTGATAACTCTGACCTGCTCTACGTTTGTGATTAATGACCGCAGTATTTTGACTGTGCAAAGGTAGCATAATCATTATTCTATTAAATGCGGTCTGGAATGAAAGGTCTAACAGGGGGTGGCCATAAGAATGCATGCTTGGTCTATACATTTAAGCATCTAGCAGTTTGCTGTTTGCATGATAACTTGACAACTAATTAACCTTTTCAAATTCTACTTTTGGCAATGTGATCATTAAGGTCTTAGCTCAACTGCATCAACTTTTCAGAATTTTTCATGAACCCTTTTAAGTCAATTGCATGTGCTCTAACAGTGACCATTAAGATAGCCATATCATATATCATATTGCATGTAATAAAACAATCAAATCATAGTGAGGACTCCATAATGAATAAAATGTTACTTTCTGTTTATCTTTTATGTATTGTTGATGTGAGCATGTGCAAGCAATTTTACTCAATTGCTCATGTTACATTAATAATTGTACTGCATGAATACAATTGAAGGGATCGGGACAAAAGGGTCCTAATGCTCACTTCTTCAATTTTAAGTAAGAAAGAAAGTTTTATTCAAATCCGTAAATTTGGAATTAAATATTACATTTACAGTATTAGGTTACATATTGTTTTCTAAGATAAGTCAACAATTGTGACTATTCTTCATTTTCCTAATTACAGTTTTATATTTTGTAATTATTCAATGAGTTTTTAATATAATGTGTAGATAACATGGGTTAGCAATATTCTACTCAAATTCATATAAAACGGAAACACTAGGCTGCACGTAAGTTCTTACGTTTTTATTTTGAAACTCGAACACGTATTGTATTATATAATGCCCTGCCAAAATTATCCGAACACCCCTATGTTCGTGTGGTGTCACCCTGTAGAATGCACCTGACGGTATGCATATTAAAGACAGGATTCATCCGATGGTACAGCAGTGACAAAACCAGTCAGCATGCCAATGGTCCGAGAATTATCTACTTTGAGAGGAATGATTGTGCGGTGTCACATTAGCAGAAAGTCACTTTGCGAAATCAACGCTCTCACTGGGCATCCTTGCTCCACTGTGCACGATGTTGTGCACAAATACGAACAGACAGGTGCAACAACAACAGCAAAACATTCCGGGCGACCTCCACTCCTGCAGCCGAGAGACAAACATGCTGTCTCGGGTGGTGGTGAGGCACCGCAAAAACACCCTGCGGGACATCACTACTGCCTTTGTAGGGGACCCAGATGCCTACTCGTCAGCTGCAGCCCATGGTCCATCAGTGTGAACAGTTCAACATACCCTCCATAAGATTGGCTTCTGTGGGAGAGCCAGAAAGAGAAAGCCAGTCGGCTCAAGGGTGTATGCTGTTCGTCGTCTACGATGGTGTACGGAGCGTCATCAGTGGATTAGTGATGATTGGGCAAAGGTCATGTGAGTTTGGAAAGCCGCTTCACCCTCCAACAATCTGACACTCGAGTGTGAGTTTGGAAACGGCCCAACAAAGAAATACGACCCAGAGTGCCTCATACCCAGGCCTCCTATATAACAAGGCCCGGACAGCTCGAGCATGATGGGCATGATCACGTGATCAAAGGAGGGAAGGTTGAAGCAGACAATGCAGGCGCTTCGATCTATATGCTGAGCTTACATGCGGGTGCAGACATTTTATCTTTGAGCATGAACCGTTTAAGAAATAAAATATAATTCTTTCACAACATATTGTAAAGGAAGCATGGATTACTGACATATTTTTCAAGTAGGCATACAAATTTATTTTGTTTCTCTTCATCTAAGTCACTGATAACGTCAGGGCCGTACCCAGAAATTTTTTTCGGGGAGGCTGAGGGGGGCTGGTCCAATCCTGCTTGTGGAGTGGAAGTACCCCGTGCAACAGATTTAGTTGACATGGTGGACAATTTCGTCGGGGGTGGGGGGGCCGCAGCCTCCTCAGCCCCCTCAGTGGGTACGACCCTGGATGATGTTCCTTCATGTTTAAATCAGGTTCAAGTGACAGCGACACTCAAATTTGACGTAAATCATTTGCATTACATAAATTGTTCATTCTAAAAGTTCGAATAACATTTTAGAAGATCCAGAATAAAGAAATTACAATTGCATTCACTTAAAACATATTGTAATTAAATTAAAGCTGAATAAACATCGAAGCATTAGATCCAGTGAAGTAGGCCTAACAATAAGTATATTAAATCATTAGTTGGTCTGTGAGGGTTTTAATGGTTCGCCTACCTCAGCTGTTCGAAATAATGATGAAAAATAGGAAAGAAAATTCCGCAAAGGTTCTTGGTTCGATCCCGGGCTGCGGAATTTTCTTTCCTATTTTTCATCATAATAAGTATATTGAATGATTTATCTGCTATTTGCATACAAATAACATTTATAAATAAAACAAATGTTCAAACTTAAATAGTAATTAGCCCATATTCTTTGTAATTTTTCAAGTATTTCAAGCATTAAGCTCAAGATCAGGATGCTCTCACAGGCAAGACATGTCTACTACATTTGTAGTGCTTAATGCTTGAACAAGAATTAAAAACGACTGTAAATCAAAATTTATTTGTCAAATGTAATAATTTAAATGTTATTAAAAACTTACAAATTTTTAAAAACAACAGAAAATTCCTGCAATATTTTTAAAACAATAGAAAAACTCAAAGATGTCTATCGATATTTTCCTTTAATTTGCTAACGAGTTCTTTTTCCTCCTTGTATTGTTTCCTCGCTGCCCTCCTTTGTGACGTCATCAGTTCATAGTGTCCAGGCCTTGTTATCTAGGAGGGCTTGCTCATTTCATACCCAGAGTGAAGGACTCTGGCAGTGGGGTCTTGGTGAGGGCTACATTTGTGCAGCAGGTGTAGGACCTATCACCTGTGTCGACACACAACTGAATGCCCCATGGTACCAAGATATATTGTAAACCCACCTTCCTGGAGCAGTGGTGGAGTTCTATAACACCTCGTCGGATTGCTTCTGCCAGCAGGACAATGCCCCATGTCACGCCGCTCTTTCAACATGGGCATGGTTCGCCCGTGTGGACATCCGGTTATTGCCCTGGACTATGCAGAGACCAGACTTGAACCCAATCGAAGCATTGTGGGATATGCTGGAGCACTTGATTCCTAATTCATATGATGATTGGTTGTGTTTTGCAGCAAATTCAATCTTCAGAGGCACATTCCCCTGAAGGAAGTGTTCAATATGCAAATTTGAATTTACTGCAAAACAAGAAACAATCATCATAAAAAATAGGAATGAAATAGGAATCAAAATGGTTGCCTGCAACAATGATTATCTATACTATCTTTATATAGTGCTTTCAGTGCAGGAGCATTTTCTTTCCATCTACTGGGCATTAGAGAAAACTCTTCATGCAAGACTATAGACAGAAAACATTGTATTATTTTTGTGCACCATACTCAAAATTAATAAAAGTAAGAGTTAACACTATTTTGTCCTGACCCCTTCAATTGTATTACTTGGTAAATTGGAATTACTTTGTATTTTAATGTGAACATTAAGCAATAAAATAGATAACTTTGTTTATTAGGAACTTTACCTAAATTTAAATTCTTAAATTTAAAATTCCTTTTGTGTCACAGCTAAAGCTCCTTCTTGTAATGTTTGCAAGATTTTTTTTTTTTTAATTAAAAAATATGATAGCAGTAAATACATCACTAATAAAATAACATTTTAAGAAAGAAAAAAAAATGGATTCCTGGCATTAATATACAGAGTGATTCAAAATGATGTCTGGCATTTCAAAATTTTACTATGCATTTACTTTATAACATAAACTAACCAGGTCGGATTTAAAATGCAGGAAAACTCAAATATTTTTTTATTCTAGCATTACAAATGTTCTATGTGACTCCTTCAAGTCACCTGGACAATGTAAAGACAATAGTCACCTACTCTCATCCCAAACTCCTTTCAGCACGTTTGCTGTTACAAAGACATCCAGTTTCCAGAAATTGATCATACCATTTACGGATGCTTTTATCAGTATGGAAATCTTTATGAAATTGCCTACTAAATGCCTGCTGGATTAATTTTTTTTTTTTTTTGCATACTCTAAGACGCAAGATGCCTTTCCATTTACAGCTGCCATCTTTACTTTTATCGCGACACTAGTGCCACCACAGCCTCCAATACGTGCGGAACGGGAGCACATGTCCTTGTTCGCTGATTGGCTTTGCTGGAAATGCGCTTATTGGCTGGCTAGGATTGGTGTCATGGCGGCGTCATGGCGGGTACTCAGCGAACGGCACATGTTTCGCACATGTTCTGAAACACACAATCAAATGGATGCATATTATATAAATGATGATGATAGAGCACAGCATGAAATATGTAAATGTTGTGCAAAAACTTTTAAAACAAGAAAACTCTGAATCAGCATCTACGAAAGGTGCACTCAGTTGAGCCAAAATTAAAAAAAAATAAAGCTGAGCTGAGATGCCCGCTAAAACATTGTAAATTTTCCTGTGGAGCATATAGTGAATTGCGAGACCACGTGCGTGAAATTCATAGAATTCCTGTATGCAAACGTACTCTTACATTTCTTTGTGTTGAAAATAAGACATTAAGTTGTTTTTCTGGATATATTATTAATTATTACGTCATATTCTTGGTATAACATTAGTAATTACACTATATTTTGAATATGTTATTACGGTTAATTACATTATAACATGGATATAATATTATTATTACATTATATTTTGGATACAATATGTAATTATGCTACATTTAAATTAGCTATAATCGGGGGCACGAGAGTTGATTTGACCACTTCGTAGGGGATGCGTGAGGATTTAAGTACGCTAAAATAAGGGAGGGAAGGGTATCACCCACAGAATAACAGTGTTATTCTGTGGTATCGCCCCTGTTCCCCTATCCTACCCCCAAGTTTGAAAGTTAAAAAACTACAGAAAAAATTAAAGTTTGTTTTTTATAATTTAGGTCAGCAGGGAGTGAGTAAATAATATGAATGACTGGATCAAAGGTTTAATCTTGATTAGGATAAAAACACTTTAAAACCGATTTTCAACACGAAAACACCCATTCAACCAAATTTATTGTAACTATATAGCAATTACAAAGGAATTAAAAGTAAACAAAAAGTTTAATTAAAGTAAAAAAACATAAAAATGACAATAAGAAAATGTAAATTATTTTATACACAAAATTTGTCTATGAAAATAATAAGAGTATATTTATAATTCCAAACAAAAAATAACATTTAAGAGGTTCTACCATGATTCTACTCCCGCTGCTTACATCGTCCCCTACTTTGTCAAGTGACATGAAAATATTATCATTAACTTCAGAGGCTGAACCAGATGATTCTTCTGACTCTGCTGAACCTCAATCATCATTGATTGTTAACTGTAGAACCTCTTGAATAATGTTATTTTTTCTGTTTGTTTTTGTTTGGAATTATTTACTCACTCCCTTCCAATCTAAATTAGTTTTTTAACTTAGTTTGGGAGTGGGGGTAGGGAAAAAGGAGAGATAACCTTCACTCCCTTATCTTAGCAAGGTTAAATTCGCAACCACCCCCTACAAAGCGGTCAACTCTCATGCCCCTGAATGTAGTACTATTTATTAAAATGAATTCAGTTTATGAAACATTCGTGGAATCTTGGACACCTATTATGTCATCTTTCATAATTTTTTTCATACTTTATTTTTATTAGATTTCATAAAATGGAAGGATGAAGAAGAAAAAACCGCTGGAAGCATGTTTGTGTTAGAAAGACGAGCCACAAATACTCTTAAAGGAAAAAAAGAGTTGTTATTCATGCCATAGATCAGGAATTTTTACCTCCCGTGGAACAGGGAAGCGACGATTGAAATCACAGGGATCATGTAAGATGGGGAAAAACTGTACTGCTCGTTTGGAGGTAGTTGAAGATTCCGAAGCCACCCTAAATGTAACCGATTATTCAACACATCTTGGACATACAAATGATCTTGGTTACTTGCGTATGAGTGCTTCTGAAAGGACCAGCATTGCTGGTATGTATATTCGTAGGATAGGAAAATTGTCAAATTCAACACATTGTTAATTATTCATAAATGTCCATTTTACAATGCAAAATTTATTCATTTAGAATTAGCCGAAATTTATTCTTTCAGGGACATCTTCAGACAGGTTACAACTGATTTTTTAATTTATTACAATATAAATATTTTAATTTTGAACAATATTTGTTTATTCATTGTTAATGTTTTTTTTTCGGTTAAATTGTTTCTTTTTGAGATTCAAGGTTAGTTTTTTTTTGTTGTTTTTTTTTTAGTTTTGCTAATTATTTTATTTTGTAATTTTATTAGTATATATGGTATTGTCTTTTATTAAGTTTTAATTATATAGTTTTCGTAATCTTTTGTTTTTGCTTAATAACTCTTTCATTTTTTTCTCTTTTAGTAATTGGTTGAAAAATAAATTGCTGTCTACTATTCCATATTATTTAAAATTTCTTGTGGATAATGTTTGTTTAACATAAATATATATAAATTTTCAATGATTATTATTTCTCTCTTATCATTTGAATAAATTTTATATTGGAAAATGGACCTTTATGAATAATTAACAATATACAATATACAACGTGAGATATACAGGGTATCCAAAGAGTTTGGTAACATGGCAGATATCTCAAAGCTGCCAGGTAGGCGAGATCTGATGAGTGTGGTTTATATTTAATAGAGGGGTGGGGAATTCATTGCCGTACTCAAATTTGACTTTGACCTCCAAATTTAAGGTCATCCATTTGCTAACTCGAAAACTATTAAAGATAGAGAAACATTTCCAATTGCTATCCTGTAGAGCAATACCACATTATTTTAAAAACAATTTTTAATCACACCCTTTACCTTGAAAGATTTTGCGAAAATGGGCGAGAAAGAGTCACTCTAGGTCAGGTTGGCTAAGGTTTCTAACACATTTGAACTGCAGTGAAGCACACCGTTGGGAATTTTTCTTTTCTATCTGTCCTACCAGCTTTGAGAAATCTCCCATATTACCAGACATTTTAGACACCCTGTATAATGAATCAACACTAATTCAACTAATAATTAAGAATAAATTTGATTCTTCTTGCAGGCAAAATTGCTGAAGAAGTGAACCTGCAACGTATCTTAGATGATATACGCGACTGTGTTGTTGAAGAGTCCGGTGTCATGCGGCTGCATCTTGTAACTAGAAAGGACTTAAACAACATTATTCGAGACTTCAAACTTCAGTATGAAGCTCGCCATCATGATGCTGATCCTGTCAGTGTGGATCTCTGGGTTAGAAGAATGAAGAGTTAATAAATACAACTGAAATACAACTGAAATAACAAAATAATAAATATAAAAGTGTAATCAAAATAAAACTAAAAAATCAAATAAAGAGCTGACGTTTCGGATAGAGCCTATCCTTTATCAAAGCAAAAAAGGATAATTCTCTAAAAGCAAGTAGAATATTAGAGAATTATCCTGAAGTTATAAAATTAGTACTAACGGGGGGGTTTATATATAGTTTGCATGGGGAATAGTAAGGCGTTATTGGCTGACAAACAAGAGAACAAATGAGATTAATTAGACGAACTGTTGGGATAGGACAAGACGGAGGACAAATAGGAAAATGTCACCAGTCGCTAGTCACCCTGTAAAAATGTCCCACATGTAAGAGCAACGGATCAAAAGTAAAAAAATATATGAAAGGACATTGAAGAACATTGAAAAGAATAAATAAAAGATAAGAAAGAAGAAAAAAAGAAGAAAAGGCCCCATAGGGCTTGCGACAAATTAAGGAATAGCTGAAGTTGGAAGGGGACATGGGAAAGGTAATGAGGGAATGGTGCCTTTGCTAAGGTTAATGCCATTAGGGGTGAGGGAGTTAAATTTCCAAATAAGAAAAGACTCAAATTGCTTTCTCTCTTTTTTGCTATGGAAGTTACTACGAAGAATATAAATGCTGATGGCCTGTAAAGAGTGACCAGGGGAATTAAAGTGAGGGTGACTAGCGACTGGGAATGGTCAGGGAATTTTTATTTTTTAAACCGAGTACAGTCAGGGAATCATAGAATCGATACTTTTGAACAATATCAATAATATTCTTTCATGACAGCCCCCTTTTTTGTCTACTAATAATCAGGAATAATTTTACGTAATCTTGTTGCTAGGCACCCTATCATTCCTAAACGTTTTTATAATTTCACTTTCATATGTTTCATCCTATTACGTTTTTCTCGCCGCCCCCTTATTATTTCCTATTTGTCCTCCGTCTTGTCCTATCCCAACAGTTCGTCTAATTAATCTCATTTGTTCTCTTGTTTGTCAGCCAATAACGCCTTACTATTCCCCATGCAAACTATATATAAACCCCCCCGTTAGTACTAATTTCAAATTTTCCTCCACCAAGAGGAGGCAATTTTCTTTCATACTTTGGATGACCCTTGTGGGTACATCAGGCTTCTTTTCTAGCTCAGTGTATTTCCCTTGGAATATGATTATGAAGGGTGAGATTATGGAAGCTATGCTTCAAGTTCCACTTGAATACCGATACACTACACTGTTCGATTGTCGATTGTCGAGTACTAATTTCATAACTTCAGGATAATTCTCTAATATTCTACTTGCTTTTAGAGAATTATCCTTTTTTGCTTTGATAAAGGATAGGCTCTATCCGAAACGTCAGCTCTTTATTTGATTTTTTAGTTTTATTTTGATTATACTTTTATATTTATTATTTTGTTATTTCAGTTGTATTTATTAACTATTTATTGCATTCCAGGGTCTTTGTGTCTCGTCCTTTTCTCTTATAAATATCCATTCATTAGAAGAATGAAGGAAATAGTTCTGATTTTTAAGCAACAAGGTGTTAAAGATGAAATGGAAGATAGATTTGAACTGAATGATTTTATATTAGCCATAATGACGAATGCACAAAGTCACTTTGCAAAAAAGTTTGGAACTGAAGTCATATGTGTGGACTCTACTCATAGAACAACTGCTTATGATTTTTACTTAACAACTATTTTGACTGTGGACGAGTTTGGGCAAGGAATTCCACTTGCATTTTGCATTAGCAACAATCAAACGACGCAAACTATAAGTGCGTTTTTCGAGGCAGTAAAAGAAAAGATAGGGGTTTTGAAGACAAACATTTTTATGACAGATGACACAAACGTCTATATAAATGCATGGTCAACTGTAATGGAACCACCAAAAAAGCATCTTTTGTGTGCATGGCATATGGATAAAAATTGGCGAGGCAATCTAAGAAAGGTTAACGGAGGGAATTTAATGTGAGCCAGTGTGTATCGAGTTTTGCGAACTTTATTAGAAGATGACCCAGACAAACTCATGCATTTGCAACAACAAATTTTAGACGATTTGGGGAAAGAGGAGGCAACCAGTGAATTTGCCGCCTATTTTAAAACGCATTATGCCTTACGGTCTGTAGTATGGGCTTATTGTTACAGAAAAAGCACTATTGTAAACACCAACATGCACCTTGAAGCCATGCACCGAGTCTTAAAGTACTGCTACATGGATGGAAAGCAAAACATGCGAATCGACAAACTTTTAGGACTCCTCGTGAAGCTTGTAAGGGACAAATGTTTTGAACGAATAGTAAAACTGTGCAAAGGAGCTGTGACCAGCAGAATTGGTAAGATACAAGCCAGACATACTTCAGCGACAAGCATCCCTTCTTCAGATATAACATGTTTAAATGAAGTTTTTAAAGAAACAAAATGTATGTATGAAGTGAAATCCCAAACTGTGAGTGGGATATCATACATGGTGGAAGAAATTAATGGAAGCAAAAAATGTGGTAAGTGCAGCCTTCTGTGCCAAGAGTGTGATATTTGCATCTACAGCTACAGATGCAATTGCACAGATAATCTGATTCACTATAATATTTGTAAGCACATCCATTCAGTTGCACTGAATATCACCAGTCAATAAATGCCAATGTTGACAATTCGTTGGAGGTAACTGTAGATGCTGATGAATATTTAATTGTGGAACGTGCTGTAATTTCTGAAACCCAAGATGAACTGAAGAAATTGCAAAATGAAGTTTTAACAAAGACTGATGCTCTTAAGTGTCAAATGAAGACCAGAAGCTACAACGTTAACCAGCTGCAGCACATAAATCATGCATTAGACTATGCATTAGGTCAAATATTAACAGAATTCACAAATCAAAAAGGAACATCGCAAAAGGACCAGAGAATAAAAAGATAAAAACTCAGCGTTCTGGTGGTTACAAATCAACGAAGAAAAGGAATGCTAGCAGCAAATTTGATACTGTTTTGTCTAAACCAACACTTGCAGAAAAATATAACATTAAGCAGTTAATTGGAAACAAAGAAAATCTTGTTCCAGTTATTCATTCTGGACCAGATCATATGTTTTAAATAAACCAAATAATGAACCACACAGTTTTTTATTCCTTAATTTTATTTTAATTGTAAACTTAATTATTAATATTATATCTCTGATCCTAATAAAATATCTGAATGATGTTTATATTCCATTAAGGTTGTTTTTTTTTTTCTTCCTTTCACTTTCTGAAATCTAATAAAAATAAAGCATTTTTCAATAATTCTTTAAAATTCTTTTATTAACTCAGCACAACAAATAAGCAAAACTTAAGAGACAACAAAGATTTCCCTCCAAAATACAAACTGGAAAATTATAAAAATAAATAGAAATTTAGAAGTACATACAATAATATAAATTTTAGAAATTATGAAAGTATTTTATGTATTTTCATAATTTTACAATTTATGTTTTGACGGGAAAAAATCTGTTGTCCTTTAGTTTTGTATATTTTGTGGCTACTCACTAAGAGTGAAGGCCTACCTGTTCATTTCCTCAATTCATAAAAACTTTTTTTTTAAAAAAAGACTTAAAAACTCATGATTCGAAAATATATGTTGAAATTTAAAAAAAAATTCTGATCTACTATTTGACTCCACAAAACAGAACCAAATGAAATTAATATATACTTAGAAGGTACCTTAAATTGTGCCTTGACGTATTTCTTATGACAATTGGTTATGCCTTGTTAGAAATATTAATTTTTTTTTTTCTAAAAATGAAAAAATAGCTGTAGCGTTCATACAAGCGAACCAAGCTCAATAGAGTCGACATATACAGACTTCTCTTATTAACAAAAAATAAATACTATGGAATGGAACAATTTTTTCAAGGGGAAAACCTCTAATTCATAAAGAATAAAATTGAATTTTTCACTTTTTTAGGTCCTTAAGGCGAATTTTTATTTTTTGTAAATAACTTCTTTGGCTCTGATGAGCCGTTTTGGAGTTATTAACGCCCCCCTCCTCCCCCCGATAGAAACAAACATTCTTCTTCAGTAAATTATTAATTCTTAGAGGGTTCCTTAAGCTATGCGTTGACGTATTTTTCGTGAAAATGGACTATGGCTTTTTAGAGATATTAATTTTTTTTTCTTAAAAAGAAGATATGGCAGAAGACTTCATTCCAGCGACCCAAGAACAATTGTAAAAACCACATGAAAGGACTTCTCTTATTGAGGCGAATATATTTTGTAAATAAATTGTTTGGCTGCGATGAGCCATTTTGGAGTTAAGATTTAAGAACCCCAATTTGCGGGGCCCCCGCGGAGAGGACAAAAAATTCTTGTGAGCACCCACTAATAAGCCACAGCCCACTAGATAATAATTAATGTGGGCTGTGAATAAGCTCTAAAAGACGTAATTCAGTTTGTGAAACTGAAAGTTCAATCCGCCATGATACCATTCAACACCCCCTATAGGGAGTGCAAGTGTGACGTCAGTCCTTGGAATTCTTCAGTCACGTGACTCGATTTGGTTCCAAACAAGTCTTCTCGCTTCGGGATTTAACATGGTTCCAACGTAGGGATGGAATAAAATCGCTTTGTATAAGCCCAGTGTTTATAACACATTTAAGATGTGAAATTGTTTAGTTCCTCACTGCTCAAGAAGGAGCCAAAACAGCGATTTAGACATCTATCGTTTTCCCAAAGAAAGAAAGATCCGCGAACGATGGCATTCTTTTGTTAAGTGATTAAAATGATTAAAAAGCATTCTAATATTAATGTATAAATTATATAATGGGATTAAATGTCTTAATAATAATATAAATTACACAAATTAACATAATAATTTAAGAGATGTCATTTTTAGTGGCCGCCCGTTTCAACGTTACTAGTACGTATATTGCGTGGTTCCAATGTTTGGAACCAGCGATCCCATTTCCTGGGCTCTCGGCCCGTTCATCGCGCAAATGACGTCAGCTGTGACGTAGTCACTTGCACTCCCTATAGAAGAAAGCCTCTGCACGACGCCGTGACGTCATGATGAGTAGTGCAACAAGCATATAGAAGGGATGCATCACAGAGCTATAAAAGTTGCTTTTCTTTAAAATATTCAAGTTTATATAAGGGTTTAAAACGCTTTTTATACTTTATTAAATAAGTTATTATATTTTTTATTTTAATTATTTTTATTTTATATATTTTTTATTCTATTTTTATTATTTTTTATACGTTACTATTTTTTTTTTAATTTTGTAATGTTAAATTCTTCAAAATTAAAAACTAATATTTAATGAATTAAATGTACGCTTAAAAAATCAAAAGTCAAATAACTGACCGTATAATATCCAAACAATACAATTGAAACGATTTTTCGAAAGCATTTTATTATCTTGGAGATCACAAATAATTATATTCATTATTTGGTATTATAAATAATGAACACATATGTGGACAAAATATAAGGAATTTTTAATGACTCATTTAAAAATATTAAAAAAATGATAAAATAATGACTTGTTTAAAAATATTAAAAAAAAATTATATAAGAATGACTCGTTTACAAATATTAAAACTATACAATAGGAAATAAAAATAATTTTATGTGGATTTGTGGTTTCCTCATATTTTGTTCACATTAAGAACACATGTAACTAAAAGAAAAGCTCATTTATTTTATTTATTTAATGTACTCAATTTGCGGTTTTTTGATTCCTTTTTTGAAACATCATTTTGCAGCTTACAATAATTATTGAGGAAAATGTTGCATGAACAACGTACTAAAATATGTAATACTGTCTGAGAGTTGTGATCATTCTCACAATTTTCAAAATGTTCAAAGATTTTCCAGTGATCTAAAAATCGTAGGACAATATTGGCTGCTATTGCACGGTGGTTTCTCATGCAAAGGAAATCATTTTCAAACTCAGGAGAAGTTAATTTCTTAATTACTATATAAAAGTAGGAAATGACATTTAATATGTGAGGTGCAGGATACATTAAACCACCTCTATCAAAAATTGAAATCCATATTTCATTTTCTGATTCTACTGTGTTCCCATAGGTAATGACCGTTCTGTTATAAGGAATGTTTTACACCGATCACACTGGAGTTTTTTTAATGCAGAGCGTGCACAAAATCTTGCAACATATGTTAACAGTGGTAGTAATGATGCTACATCATCAAGATCTATTTCACTTTCAAATATTGCTCTTGCCAAATTGTTGCTATCATTCTCATCTGCTTTTTCCCAGTCATGGTTATTGTCATCAACATCTAAAGGTATACGTCCACATTTGGAAGAGTGTATGCTTAATGATAAACTTTGCAATCTAATATTATTTTCATTTTCATAGATTTGTCGTAAGGAGATATTGTATTGGGATCCTGAAAGTTGCCGATATTTCCCAAATCTGCCTTCTAAGGCATCAGTCTGTATCTTGCCTAGAAGTACATACTTAAAACCCAATTTTTCAATACAATAATGTGTCAGTTTAATGAATGCCGTTGTGGTGTGTTCAATTGCTGTATGAGTTTCTGTGCTAAGTTTTCCAGTTGTAGAACCCATATCCCTCCAACACTGCAACCAATATAACAGCTTATTTAGAAACACATTCTTCACATTATCATCATCATCATCATCATTTGTAAATGGTTCCTCATATTGGAAATGGTTGTCTTCACATTAACAATGTCCCACCAAGTACAAATTATTTTCAGAAAATCAGAAGTGTCTGGATAATGTAAGATTTGGTTTTTTTTGACCTAGATGAAGAAGACCTTCAGCAGCATTTTTGTTGAATATTTGTAAAGCAAGTTTTACACTTTGCCTCTCTAAACTTGTAGGAAAAAGTGCCTTCACTGTTAATCCATACCCATATTTTAATAGCGACTCACATTCACATTCATGGAGCTCAAAAGCATGAAGTTTTTTATGCCTTTTAGACTTTCGAAATCTGGGAAATAAAAACACTGACCATCATTCCGCTGATTTATCCAACAATTTCGAATGCAATTTAGAAAGTGTACAGAATGCCTTTCTGGATTGCAAGGGTGCTGGTACACAATATTTAATTTTGATGGAGAGGCAAACATGGAAACTGCCTTTCGGTTAATAGAATTGTTATCAGTTACAATGCATATGACAGTGAAACCGATACTTTCAAGTTTGAGAATTATTTTACGAGTACAATTATAAAGAACTTGTGCAGTGATCTTCTGAACTGGAAGGATGTGTACAACATCTTTAAACTGTGACAGGATGCTCTGCAACATGAAGACATAAGCACTGGTAGTTGCTTCTGTTTTGTCAAATATGCTTTGCCCACAATATTGCCACCCACAAAGTCATAATGTGGTTTGATATGTATTTCATCCATCATAAGCACAACAATCTTGTCTTCTTTGGATAAGCTTTGGAGAAGCATCATACAAGAGTTTAGTCTTACTACTTTCAGTGCTGCTTGCAAATTTTCAATTTCTCTTCTTTGTCGCTTGGAATTTGGAGATTCTCTAGCATTTGTAATTGTTGGTTGGTTGCAAATATTCAGGACAGCCTGGAAGTTGAATGGGCACGGCATCTTTCTTCAATCTTGGATATGCAAGATCAACTGCAATTAGTTTTCCAGTTTTTTCATCAAAAAATTCAGTTTTACGTATGATGTCCTCATCACGAAAGCGAAGTTCGCATACCTACATGTAAACCAATACATTTTATTACATGCGTACACATATTCATTTATCTACAGGTATTTCATTAATATTGGTGTAAAATAATACCAGTTATAAGAACAGTTAACTAAAATTGTTTTTACACAAATATTAATGATTAATCAATAGTAATGAATTATATTATCAATAAATCAGTATAAAGCAAAACAGAATTTATTATATTACAGTAAAGCCCATAAGCATCCTAATACATAAACAATTATAATACAATACATATAGTCTTTATGATATAGAAAAGCAATACACCGCACAATAGCTTACAATACCAATATATTGTGATATTTTAATAAATGTATATATTAAAATAATTGTTTGTAAAATAAAGATAAGGGTCAACAGTGGCTTAAATAAACAAATAGCGGTTTAATCAAAAAATATATAATCCATAGCATAATCGATACCCAGAGAGAATTTTACAATGATTAACAATAAAAAAAATAATAAACATAATAAGCGCCTTCCCAATAAAGTGGAAGGTAAAAACTCTCAATAATGAAAGAGTCAAGCTAATACTACAGTCCAAGTAAGTCACGGATTTCGATAGGCTTAATGCCGCATAGTAAGGCTGCTAGGGGATACATAAAGACAGGGTACTTACGATTACGACGATCTAGGCGTGTAGACTTGCAGAAACACATTCAGCATACGTTTTGTAATGAAGGCTCGATCCACGATGCCGTTCATTCGAAATACCCGCCTTATATATCCGCCTAGCATTACCCACAATCCTATGAGCGAAGCCACGCTCCTGATTGGCTGCCTGCCATTCAGCTTCCTTCGCCCCCTGGTGGGCTGTATCTCAAGCAGTCATAATCCTTCCGGAACGCTTGCTGGTGACTTGGGGCCTCTCATCCTCGTCGATGGGCGTCGATCTAGGGCCCCCGGGGGGCGGGGGGGGGGGTTGGCGCACAAGTTACAACACTTTGTAATTGACGAATGTCACAATATGTTTATGGCAACGCTTATGGACTATAATTTACTGTATTTTGCTTTGTATTGCAAACGATACCTTAAAAATTAAAAAAAATAATAATAAATTAGTTTAGGGGAAACCTAAATTACACAATAACGAATGATAGTTCGATTGCTTTATATTACATTATAATATATGAAATTAAATTATTATCAATAAATCAATGGAAAGCAAAATACAGTATATTACAGCACATTAAGACCCATAAAGCGTCACTGTTAAGTACTGTACTTGTGATTGCAAATAAGTATTTTAAATATAATAAGTATTGTATTAACGATACTTATAGAAAAGTAATCGCAAAGTAATACAACATACTTTAAGATACAATGTCATTGCATTATGCCGATTGTATAATACATGCCCGATGGGTTTTAATATATTATAATATACTGTATTTTGTAACTGAAATTTGGTTTTACTGCGCTTTGTCTTGTAAACGAAATCTTAAAAGAATTAAAAAAAAAAAAAATCAATCGGGAATCCTAAACTACACCGATTATTGGATTGGATTACATTACATTACATATATCAAGGTAATAATTATATTACATTATAATATATCTAAAGTAATTAAATTATCTTACATATCATTATATTACAATTTAATGGGAATGAAAATTATTGTACTTACTCTTGAATTTGACGACGGTTCAAAAATCTTTACGCATGAGGCGGTGAATCCACAGGTTTCTCAAATCTGAATCATTGGGAAACTTAAATACAGAAACCCGAGGTCCATTTCTGTAATTTCCACGGCAGTTGGCAACTGAACACATGTACGGCATTTTGGTAACTTGATTAATAGACAATAAAAGTTCCTGACCACGCGGTTCACGACGCTGCAAAAATTTAAAAAAAATGAAGCGTATCCGAAACACATATCTTAACGCGATAGAAGAGTGCACTACTCTGTCTAAGTCACAGCTTCATGACGTCATGTGTGCAGAGGCTTTCTTCTATAGGGGGTGTTGCACCATTCCCCGGCAACTAATCAGCGAACAAGGACATGCGCTCCCGATCCGCACGTCCTCTAATTGCGGGAAGGTTAAAAATATTTGAGTGCCACCCGAGGCCTTCGAGATATTAGGCCTCTGCATCGGGCTTGAAATTGCGTGCCACGGCCTACGAGATAGCAAAGCATCTATCTCGTAGGCCGTGGGCACGGAGAAAAGCATTGAAATGAGAGGTGATGCGGAGGCCTAATATCTCAAAGGCCACGGCGTGCGTGAGCGATTTCCAAATTTCATCACTATGTGTCCTCTTTTCTCAATAAACAAGCAGAAAGCCAGCTATTTCAATTGTATTACATGTGCTTTTGTAACCATGATTAATTCAAAAATAAAAAAAAATACCACTAAGCAAATGTTTTAAATAAACCATCACTTATGAAAAAAATTCTCTATAGCTGTATAAATGAATTTCAGATGCAAAAAATAAAAATCTTTAGATCTTCTCGGGGTTAAACCCAGTCAGATGACAATTTAAAGTCATTATAATGTCAAAAATAAATAAACACATAAAATATTATGTAAATTTTTTTTAATAAAGTACTCCTGTGTCAAAAAAATGCTATACAGCTGAATAATGTATTTCAAATGCAAAAAGTTAAAATCTTTCGACGTTTTCATGGTTTCCCATCAGATGGCAATTTAAAATTCATTATTTCATATATAAATAAATTAATAAAAAAATACAGCTATGTAAATATTTTTAAAATAAATTACTACTGTGTAAAAAAAAAAAAAATGCTACACGTGTATAAATGTATTAAGTTACAAAAAATAAAAATATATTTCTTAGATTTTGTTTTTACCGCGAAATTTCACAAAATAAGTTATTGCAGCGTTCCAAAGTGCACTTCTAACGCAAAACATATATTAAAAACAAGTTTTCATGGTTTTCCATCGGATTAAAAAAAATAAAATTCAAGCTTTTCTCATCGGATTAAAATATAAAAAACACGTGGACTACAGTCATATCAAGAAAAAGTAATTTATTATGAAATTTAAATGAGCTACGTATAAATATTAGGGATGTAAACCTCAACCCAATAAACCACCACAGATGAAGGAAGAAACTCCTTTCCCCCCCTTCATTTGTTCTTTCCTCAACCCAATAAATAAAGACGTCAAAATCAAGTAAATTCATTATGATAAAATCTCTATTATAAAATTGAGACTTTATGCTAGTTTTTTTTTGAGAGACGTCTATATTATTGATAACAGCTGACTGGCCCTGGCCGTTTTATCATGGGCGATATTAACACGGAAAACACACGGAAAACATCTCGAAAAGTTTTGAAACTATCAAAATGAACAAGTTACATTAGTTAGCTCTGTGCTCAATGGAAGCAATATATGAAACCTATGTTTTATTTGAAGACTTACTGAATTTCAAAAAGCCTCGCAAACATCGATGTTTTTCCGTTGTTCAACATGGTTTTACAGAGATTTTATTAGAGTCCTTGTATAAAGACAATGGCTAAGGTCAAAAACTCTCACCGGTGAGAAGAGTTAGCGCTTGGTCGGTCAGAAATCCCAGCGAGAAATTTGTGACGTCATTTTAACGCGGTCAGAAACGCTAGTTAGTCTCACCATGCCTAACTACTAATAACCATGGTCTCACCGTCCTCACCGAGAAAAAGACGGTTAGCCCAGTGAGAAATTACGTCATCATTCTCTCACCGGTGAGGGTTTTTGACCTTAGCCTTTATTAGAGTCCCTGATTTTATTGAGAAAAGAGGACATCTGGCGACAGATTGGGGAAATCGCTCTCGCACGCATTTTAACATTGAAACGGAGCAGAATGCTCAGGCAAGGGTTACTTTACTACGGGTTTGGCAGAGACTAGGCAGAGGGAAGGGGGATGCAGGAAAATAAAGGATGCAGGCATTTCGCCACAAGGTTGTTAAAAAGAAGGTGGCCTCTATCAGCCGATTTCTCTCAAAAGCACTCGCATTGCCTTCTGGGATTGTGACGTCACTTGGAAGGTTGGCAGCAGGCGATCCTCCCCTTTTAACATTACAAAGCTGAGATTGGTAGGAGTTTCATGTGCTTTTGCTAATAATAAACGCAATTATTTATTATTTTTAGTCCAATATTATAATATAGAGTGGATTTATTATATTTCCATGCATTTATTCTTCTCATGGCAATAGATACAAGCAAAATTTCATTAAATGAGCAAACCCCCCACCCCTTCTTATAATGAAAAAGAGCACACTCGTAAGGAGTAGGAGATGTGCTCTTGATACGAGTGTTAAAACGCAAAAATCAACAGATTGCACTACGAGAAAATCGAAAGTTAAGAAAAAATTCGAAACCTGAAAGAGAAGTTTAGAAAATAATATATACAGAATACTCTTCGCTTTCATCTTCACCACCTTCACTCGTAGCAATTAATTAAAACTGTTCAGTGGCTTCAGATTCATTTGAACTGTAAACCACGTTCGGAAAAACGACGAGGTTGGATACGCTTTCACTCTCAAATTGTAATTTGAGCAAAGCGAAAGTGTCCAGACTCACACAGAACGTAATCGGGTATGTAGGTATTACTTTTTTTTTCCTATCATATTTTTACAATCATACAAGTATTGGCAGATGTTTAATGGTGTAATAGCATTAATGTTAAATGATTGAATACTGCAACAGGTTAATCGTTGAAGAATTGCTTTGACGAGGTGGCCTCGCTGTTGCAGTATTTGCTTTTGTATTTCAGTGCCAAATGTATATAAACAGACCTTTCATTTGTAATCTCTGAATTTTTAACACATATTATTCCAATAAATTATTTATATAAAACCTTGGCATGTTTTTTTTTATTTATATTGGTGATAGACTGTAGAAATAGGCTGGAAAATAAGGGCCCCCCCGCTATTCCCTATAGTTTTCTATGGCGTTCGTCTGCTCAAACCTTCCAGTTGACATCACACGTCAGCAGCCAATGACCATCGATCACCCCGATAGAGGCCACCTTCTCTTTGGCTAAGGTCAAAAACTCTCACTGGTGAGAAGAGTTAGCGCTTGGTCGGTCAGAAATCCCGGTGAGAAAACTGTGACGTCATTTTAACGCGGTCAGAAACGCCAGTTAGTGCTGCTATGCCTAACCGGTTAG
>JAHWFO010037430.1:1856782-1876520 GCA_023313115.1 Rhysida immarginata
ATTATTATTATTATTATTATTATTATTATTATTATTATTATTATTATCCACCAGGTGGCTAGGGAGGCAGGTCGTCTGTAACATCGCTCCTTTAATAGATGGCAAATAAGAGTAAGAAAAAAGGCAAACAGGGGACTTTGGGGGCTTGCGGGCTCTGCGACTCCAACATATATGGTAAACAACCAAAAATTAAGTGCTCTGGAGACTGTGGCGACATTTTTCATGCTTCTTGTGTTGGCATCTCAAAACAGAAAATTTTACAGCTAGCCAGCAAATGGATCTGTTCCAACTGTGGGGGAGTTGATGGAAAACAAAATAAGATAAGTGAATTATCCTTCTCTTCTAGTCCTTCATTATCTCGCCTTGATAATAATGACTTAGAGACTCTGAATAATGGAGGAAAAAATAATAATTTGTCAATTGTTTTAAAGGCTGTTGAAAATTTAATTAAAACAGTTAAAGAATTTATTGTGCTTCAAAATGCAATCCAAAGTCAAAATCAAAGCTTGCATAAAAAGGTAGATAAGCTTTTAGGTATTATAACATCTTCTAAAACGCCCTTGAATGTCGGTACTGCTGCCTATACTACATCAACTTATGCCGAGTTGGCCGTTCCTAAACCAGTAAATGTTGAATTACAATCTGAATTAGTGAATAAGATAATCCCTCAGGCAAGTGATAATAGCCCGTTGCTCTCAAATTACTTTAACGAGAAAGAGGCTAAATTTCATCTGGGAACAAAAAAGAGAAAAACAATTATTTTAGGCAATGGTACCGATTCAGTTTTAAAAGTTAGACCGGTTAGTTCTAAAATGAATTACTTAGAAAATTTTTTCATTTCTCGTTTGGCCTCGGATACTGAGGAGGAACAAATGCGAGCACATATTCAAGAATTTGTGCCCTTAGATGAAATGGTAGCCTGTTATAAACTTAAAACTAAATTCAAAACTTATGCTTCATTCTATTTATCGATCAACAAAAAAGCCTCTGAGCAAGTATTAAATCCGAAGAATTGGCCAGCCGGTACTTTAATTACCCAGTTTTTAGGGAAACTGCATCAAAATCAAATCTATGGCATGGAGGATGCTTCATGTGAACTTAATAATGCCAATTAATATCTTATACCAAAATGTACGTGGTTTAAGAACAAAAATCACGCGTGTACAGAAATTTACTGCAGTAAATCAAAATTACATTTATTCTTTAACTGAGACGTGGCTTAATTCCACTATTACTGATCGCATGTTGTTCAATGAAGCCTTCACTGTTTACAGAGCTGATCGTAAATCCGCCGCAAGGGGTGGTGGAGTTCTGATAGCGGTACCCACGAAGTTTGTTTCGCAACAATTAGCGTTCGAATCATCAGTTCCATCGATAGACGTCATCGGCGTCAAACTTTCAATAAAGCATAGAATGAGAAAGGGTACTATTGTTAACAATAACTTATATATTTGGTCAATCTATATCCCCCCTTTTGTTGCTAATAGATCTTATCAAACGTTTTTGGAAGAACTGGCTGATTTTGCGATAACTTTAAATGGCTCTATTATTTTCACTGGTGATTATAATTATACAGATACTGCTCATAGTCGAGGCCGTAGTAACATCAATATGACAAGGCGAAGACTTGTCAATATATGGTCGGAACATATTGGAGTGTCAAATTATAACACAATCACCAATCATAGAGAGGATTTACTCGACAGGGTATTTGCTTCGATCCCGCTTGGCATACGGCGCAAACATTCTTCTATTGTGAAAGAGGATCCTTTTCATCTTGCTTTAAGCATTGTAAGTGACTTTGGTTATCCTGACTCTAGTTTAACTTCTATACCCTATCATCATGACTTCAAGAGAGCTAATTTTATGCAAATTTTTAACGATCTCCAAGCTACTGACTGGTCGGCTTTGGATGCCATTCAGTCCGTGGATCATCTTTGGTGTTGTATTGTCAACCACATTTTATCAATAATTAATAATAATGTCCCATTAATTAAACATCATACGATTAAACTGGAAAAACAAAGATTTCCGAATTGGATATCACCAGATACAGTCCAATTATGGATTGCGAAACAGGAAAGTCATAAGAAATTTAAACAATCGATGTCTCCTGACGATTATGACAAGTTTAAACTAGCAAGAAAGAACTTAAAGACTGAGTATAACAAAAACTTTGCAGAGTATTACGACTCTATAGAAAATGGTATAAACTCGCAGGCTACTACCTTCTGGGATGTAACAAAGAGGTTGATTGGCAGTAGTAAATATCGTACAGATCGACCGACTAACTGTTCAGCTGTTGAGATAGCTTCTTATTTTGAAAGTACGATGAGCAAGGATGAACATTTACCACCACCTGATTCCAATTTTCAATCTTATTGGGATCGGACACATGGTAAATTAAAAATTTCAACTATTTCCCCCTCTGAAATTATGAAATTGGCAACAAAAACCTCAGCCTCAAGAATAATACACACTAATGGGATCCCAGATTATTTGTTTAAGGGTTGTCTGTCTGCAATCCTCTATCCTTTGTATAAATTGTTTAATTTATCTATTGAGCGCGGTGTTTATCCGAGTGAGTGGAAACAAGTCAACATAGTGCCTATACCTAAAGTGAAAAGACCTTCTGTTCCTAGCGATTTTAGGCCCATAACAATAGTTCCGTTCCCGGCCAAGCTAATGGAAACTTTTGTAGCGAATTATTTATCGTCTTTTATTGATCCATACCTGCTCCAAGAACAACATGGGTTCAGAAAATTTCGACTTGGTTTATATCTGTTTCCTTGCATGTGTGAACAATCAGCCCGTGGTGTTTGCGTCAACAATCGGCTAGGTGAACAATGGTTGATGAAATAATATATGCCGCAGCTGACGAAAAAGACATGCCCACTGAAACTAATTTGGCTTGTTTTCTACATTATCTAATATTTAATTTAGATCAAAGGAATCAAGTTGATACGCTCTACCTTGACTTCAGTAAGGCTTTTGATAGCATAAACATCAATCTCCTACTTTACAAACTTAATAAAGTCGGTTTAGTCGAGAATATACTGAATTGGTTTACATCTTTACTCACCGCCAGAAGTTTTGTTGATAAGGATTCCAGCGGGTCTAAGGCATTTGGTAGAATTAGAAGTGGGGTCCCTCAGGGATCTCCACTTGGGCCTGTTCTATTCAATTTATATATTGCCGATATTATTCTTTATATTAACACTACACATGTAAACTTCCTTTTATATGCGGATGATTTAAATTTGTTTTCAGTTGTTCATAATTTGGATGATTGCAATAATTTAGCCCGTCAGCTTGAAGCTGTCCATCGCTGGGCCATAGACAATGGACTTTCTTTAAATGCTGCAAAAACATTTTGTCTAACTTATTCAAGGAAGGTAGTGAATTTTGAATTTCAGTATAGAATATCGCACAATATAATTCAGCAACAATCTACGATTAAAGACCTAGGAGTCATGTTTAGTACGAAATTAACTTTCACTGCTCATGTCGAAATGTTAATACCTGAAATAAGTAAGCGCCTTGGTATTATTAAAAGATTTGTTAATTTCTTTAAGAAACGAAGAACTTTTGTACAATTATATAAGTCTATTGTTTTACCTAAAATTCTGTATGCAGTTTGGATTTGGTACTCTGGCCAAACCCAACTATTTGATCATCTTCAAGCCAAACTTAATAATTTTAACTTTTTTATTTGTAATGCTCTTCATCTTTCCGACAAAGCCTCCCTGGCCCCACTTTTTGATTTGTTACATATTATTAACAGAGTACTCCATAATACACTGAGGAGGATTATTAGGGGACAGTTATACTCCCCGCAGTCACTCGAGCTAATTGGATTTAGAGCTCCAAGAGGGACTAGAAAATATCAACCGTTAGTGTTTGGGGGTGCTCTGAGAACGAAACTTCAAAGGCTAGATCCGGTTTATAAATTAATACATAATTTTAACATGAATCCTTTAAGTACTGATATTTTTAATGATAATTGTGTATCTCTTTTTCCTGATTAATCTTTCTTTTTTTTTTTTTTTATTCTGATTACTTTATTTATGTTTTTATTTTTTATGTTTTTCATTAACCCCGTTTTGGGCAGTTTGCCTGTTGGGGGACAACGTGGGGCTTTCCCCTCCAGATTATCTGGTGGGGTACTCTCTTTCGTTGTTACAATTAAATAAATATTATTTTATTTAATGATTTAATTGCATGTCCTTCATCTTTATTCTTATAATTTTTATTCGCATTTTTGAGTTTATTTTTTTCTTTTTCATTAACCCCGTTTTGGGCGCTTGCCTGTTGGGGGACAACGTGGGGTCTTGCCCTCCAGTTTGTCTAGTGTGGTTCCACCCTGTTGTTATATTATTATTATTATTTAGCTGTGGTAAAAGAAAGTGTTTTAGCAAAGAAAAAAGCAATGAAAACAATTTTATACCCCAAGTTTATTTATTTTCTTTTACATGTTTGTAAATATATGAAGTTTCCTTTTCTTCTTCTTACTTTCATTAATATTTACAATGATTAAATTTAGCTGTTGTAAACGAATGTATGTAAATATTTTAACAAATTTAAATACAACACATTGTTTTATGTTGAATTTACTCTCCTTCACTGCTTCTACAGCCAATTCAGTTACTTTTGTGAAGATTTTTTTTTCTCCCTTATTTAATGAAGTACCATGAAAGTAATTAAAAACTTTGTATAATCTGAGCAGCCTTGAAGAACATTTCTGAGGGATATATTAAGTGCCCTCTTGACAACTGCATTAACCAATCAATTTTGTCATTAATTTCCAACATTTTAGTAGGAATGCCAAGATCAGGCTCTTCAGCAAGATACTTTAAACCGTCTGTCTCCATCTCTTTAGCAACAGTGCATCTCTCGAATTCTTTTAATAAATCAGAACAATCTTCTGGCACATTACAATCAGTTAAATCCAATTCTGGATAATTTTCATCAGTGAATGTCACATCTAATTTACTTTCAAAACACTCAGGTATTTGTGACTGTTCACATACTTCCATTTCTGTATTCTCAATTACATTTTCAAACAGCATGTTAGTAATTATAATATCATTTGAGTTCTGTTCATCACTTGAATTATGCTCATCACTTGTGGTTAATGAATTTATCTTGTTGCTTAACATTTTTTCTGAATGTCTACCTAAAATGTACAAGCATAATCTATGTTTAAAATTTAAGGGACATGGATGGTCATTTGTACTTCCCATTAATCTTATAGTTGCAACAAAAATTCTCCAACTTATCTTGATTTAACCTCTTTGTTAAAATGTATGACATGTTATATTCTTTTTTAACATGCTCATACAAGTCAGTTAAGGAGGAATTACAAGGGGAGATCAAAAAGTAAGTTGCACTAACTCGCCGCAGGAGCGCGCTATGTCGCAATCTTGGGCAAAGCGGAGAAAGGGACATTAACTGCGCAGACGTCGGATAGGACGGTTGCTGTGGTTTCCCGTCGTGTTTTGTGTGACTAGCGGGCTAAAAGCAATGGCGCGTCAACTGGATGTCCACTCTAAACTTGAGGTGCGAGCAGCAATCCGATTTCTATGGGCCAAACGGGTGAATTACACGGACATTCATCGTTAAATCACTGCTGTATATGGAAATTGAGCGCCAGTGTGATTTTGTTGCGTTATCGTGCAACAAGGCCCGCCAAACGTGCGAACTGCTGCAGCAATTCAAGTGGGAGGTTTGGCAACATCTTCCATACAGTCCCGACTTAGCGCCATGCAACTTTCATTTTTTCGGTAAGCTTAAAACGGAACTCGGTGGACAACGATTTCGAAACGATGAGGAGGTGAAAGCGGCTGTCACCGTGCGGTTACAAAACGCTGGAGGAGATTTCTATCCATCCGGAATCAAAAAGTTGGTTGATCGTTGGGATAAATGTTTAGGGTCTTTTGGGGACTATGTGGAAAAGTGAACCTACATTGTATGCTGCTATAGCCATGTTGCTTTTGTATAGGTGGTGTAATAAATGGCCATACCGTGGTAGCGCAACTTACTTTTTGATCTCCCCTTGTACTTAAAGGAATTCCTTTTTGAAAAGGTAATAAGGCTTTATGTTTCCCAATTTTTATCGTGGTGACTAAATGGTTAACTTTTGTTAACAGTGTAACTTGTCCAAAATATCAACTCCAAAGGCATTTGCTTGTTGATATTTGCCAAATTTTTGGTACGACTTAAATAAATCAAACCATTCATTAATTGTGTTAATAACATCATAACCAACATCTGCAGTTTCATGGTCAAGTAAACCAAACTCCCCAATATAAGAAATAGCACAAGCCACTGTTCTAGATAATAATTGAGCAGCTAATGGCACTCGTTGTCTTGCAGGTCCTACACAGTTAAGATGAGCAGAAGTTATCTTGTGCAAAGGCGTTATTTCACCATGCTTATTATTAACAGCAAGATCTAAAGGGATCTAAATGGCGTTATTTCACCATTACTGCCTTATTAATGTTAACATTGCCAACCGTGAATCCATGATCTAAAAGGATATTTTGTATTAATTTCAATAAATGTGGCACATCAGCAAAGAAGAAAATTTTTTTACTCTCATCACAAGGATGTAAACAAAAATTTGTTTCCCCTTTTAATTTGTTCACACCAATATGGAATTGTTTCCAAACATGTAAATTAGTTGGGCCCAAGTCTCATGTAATAGCAACTACAATAAAACCATAATTATATAGCTGGCTTATAAGTGTTATTAATAAATATTTTGAAACACTTGTATCAAAGTTATAATACACTGACTGTTTCCATTTCCCACTTAATCCTCGGCACATTATAACTAAAGCAGCTATGTGAAGACTCCGAACTTTCCCAGAAGATTTATCTACGTCGATTTTTTTGTGACAAATACATTTCATCAAAGGAAAGTACTACCAGTTTATCTGTAGGAGTTAATTCACTACCCATTTTCCCCATTACTTGTAATATACATGTTAAAATTCCTGGCTCAAAATTAAGAATTTTAACCCAATTACATAATGTAGATTCACTTAGCAAAGGAATGCTTTTGACATTTTTTAAGTATCTGTAACACCTTGGGCTCATGCTGTGTAATGTTATTGCAGCTGCAATATCATCAGTTTCCCAGAAACACCTTCTGTTGGGGTTTATTAATCTCTTCACTTGACCAGGAGAAAAAATGGAATTCAATATATTTTTAAGATGCTTCACTTCTTCTAATAACAAATCTCTCTCTGCTATTACTTCATTAAAATTATGTGATAATGCACTAAAAGCTATGTTTAGTTGATCAAATCTCCTTTTTAAATCTTCTTCATTTCCTCCTCCATCATCAAATTCAGTAACAATGTCATTTTCAGGTGAAGATAAGGCAGCTGTTATGTCTGATGTAGGTAGATGTAGTGCATTCTGTCGCTTACACAAACTAAATATAAAATGATAAAAAAAATAATAAAAAAAATATCCTTAATTTCATATATGTAAATATAAAATAATAAATGATAGCTTATTTACATGATTGTGCAAAGGTCTGGAACCATAGGCAATTTTTACTGAATTATAGAATTTTTTTTATTCTTAACATAATTTTGATCATTTAAGTATTATTTATAATTTTTTTTATTAAAAAAGGGAAATTAAAAGATAACATTAAAATACATGTACAATACTACAAGCATTAAAAGATAAAATCATAAGAGGAAACAATTGTATGCTCAGAAATGTGCAAAGATCATGTCTGAAATGTGAGAAACTGTTTGGAAGAAGGTGGATTACAGTTTTAACACTTATTGTAAACTGTAAATTGTTATATAATAATTATATTAGTAAATTGAATAATTAAAAAATTTTCTGTTATAAATTGCCTATGGGTCCATACTTTTGCACTAAACTGTATTCAAAAACTATTTATTACATTTTTGTCCTTGCTTCAGTTCTCTTTTGATGGGCATAATTTTCTTCACACTGTAATTTTTTGCCTGGAAGATTTTTTACAGGGATGACGCCTTTTTTTTAATCTTAAAGCTGTACCCATAAGTTTATGCTCCATGAAGTTGTCATACTGGGCCTCTTCAAAATGTATAGAACATAGTGGCTATAAATAAAACAGGCCATTATTATATGACATAATTTTAAAATTTTAATTTATTTCAAAAAGAGCTAAATAATATGTTTTAGCTCTTACCTGTATCCACATTAAATTTATCCTGACGTCGGCACAAATGCACCCACTGTTGCCGTCTTATTTCATATTTCTACTGTGATTATTACAGCCAAAAATGGCACAAATCATTTTGATTTCCTTAGATAGAAAGAAACAAACACTTAGATAGAACGTCGATCGTAAGATGACATAGAGAGACTAAAATATGGCCGCAGTGGTCTGCGATGACGTAGATGCGCAGCTTAGGTCAAATTTCGGTATCAACTTTGAATGACCTAGTATTTATCGATCTTGGTTATGACTAACTATAATGACTACTATATAATAATGAAGCTAATAATAAACCCGAGAATGACAAAGTTAAGATTGAATATCTGAATTGTAAAGAATTATAAGGAAAACTAAAGATGGTTCATATATCAAATGGCATAGTATAACATAAAAATACAGGGTGTTCATAAATGATTACCCCGACTTCAGCAGTTTATATTACGAGGGTTGTTCAATAATTTTTGCCTCCTGGTCCATAACTTATTTTTTGTTAACCGATTTTCAAAATTCTTTTTGTATCTAATACTTACATTTGTCCTCTATGTAATGCACTATTCACTTTTCGACATAGTCCCCATCCTTTTCCACACATTGCGCCAACGCGTGACTAGTCAGGTGAACCCGTCGGAAAGGAATTCCAGGGTTGTTGTCGACACCAGGATTGAATGGCAACTTTGCACCCTTTTCTGCAGCACGATAACGCCCGCCTGCATACAGTCGTACATACCAGAGGCATTGCAGCGCATACAGTTCAAAGATGAAAAACTGCAGTTCAAAAACGAACTTTGCACCTTGCGACTTTCACTACTTCCCAAAGATGAAAGAGCACCTTAAAGGACATGAGTTGCGTTCTGACGATGAGATGAAAGATGCCATTCAATCCTCGTGTCTACAACAACCCCAGAATTCCTCTCCAACGGGTTAGCCCGGTGGCACAATGCGTGGAAAGGGATGGGGACTAAGTCGAAAAGTGAATAGTGTATTACGTAGAAGACAAATAATAAGTATCAGATGCAAAAAGAATTTTGAAAATCGGTTAACAAATAAAGTAATGGACCAGGAGGCAAAAGTTCTTTAACAACCCTCGTATTTACCCATAATAGAAACAAAAGATTGTTTGTTGCACGTATATTTTGAGATACATAAAAATTTTGGACAAATGTGTTCTGTATGCTACTTTCACCATTAGCAGCGCTGGTATATAAATATGTGTTTCGTTACTACTGTACATTACAGAATTTATAACTATTATAATCAGGATATTCATTTGAGGACACCCTTATTTACTCCAAATTAAATTGCTTTTATTATCAAAATAAAGGGTGTCCCAGAATTAATCACCTATTTCAATAGAATCAAGCAAATTTTTTAAAATAATTGATAGTTTTATGTTTATGACACCAAAATGAACAGATTTATAATCTTAAGTCAAGGGTCATTCCATATCAAATCATCCGGAAATGTTAGGAAATGACACCCTCACAGAAAACCTTGAAATCTTGTGTAATTGAAGTTTACCTAGATATATGAATACTTCCAAAATTTAAATGTTGCAGGTTAAGCACTTTTTCAGTTATGATCTAAAGAAGTTATATGGATTCACAAACTTACAGCTTTTTGCAATTGGTAAAATGTAGTTTTCAATTGAAAAAATAATCTTTGCAATTGAAAATATAATCTTTTCAAATCAAAAAATGTAGTTTTAAAAATAAAAAATGTGGTTTTCAAAATAGAAAACACAGTTTTCAAATTAGGAAATAAATAGACAAAAGTTCATAAAATTTAAATCAAAGAAACAAAATAATTTACATAATAAAATTCAAAAAACGTTCCTGTTACCCCCACTCTCCCTCACCCTCTAGTGGCAATTATTAAGTACCGAAAGGTGCTTTATGCTATCAGTGTTTTGAATTATTTACAAAATGGCTGTAACTAATACAATGGCACGTACTCTAATGGTACCCATATAACGCTCTCAAAAATTTTCAAAGATAAGATATGGCATGTAATATATCAAACAACTTGGGATGATGTGTCATGAATGAATATAACGTAAAATTAATGATAGTCAAAATTGGTTCAAAGTAACCTAGTTTAGTGTAACCATTATGACTCATTGGAACTTTCAAAGCTAAAATATGGCATGTAATATTTCAAACGACTTGGAATGAATCAATAGTATTTATCTCAATAGTATTTAGCTCAATATTACTATTTATCTCAATAGTATTAAAAATATCCTAAGGAAACATCAACATATAATTGACAACTCTCCTCTTCTCCATTCCATTCTACCTGAACCACCTAAAGCTTCTTTTAAACGAACATCTAATTTTAAAGATATTCTGGTCCATGCTGCTATTACTAAACCACGCACTTCCAATAAGGGATGTTCTCCTTGCAATGAAAAGCGTTGTGGCGTTTGCCATTTTCTTAACCCTGCTACCTCCATTTCCAGCAGTGCTTCCTCCTTTACTTTCAAAATTAACCAGAACCTGACCTGCACTTCTCACAATCTAATTTACCTGTTACATTGCAAAGTATGCCAGAAACAGTATCTCGGTGAGACAGGCAATACTATACGTGCCAGATTGTCCGGACATAAATTCGACATCTTTAGCAACGCTGACACCCCTGTCGCTAAACACTTTAATTCCCCTGGCCACTCTTTACAGGCCATCAGCCTTTATATTCTTCGTAGTAACTTCCATAACAAAAAAGAGAGAAAGCAATTAGAGTCTTTTCTTATTTGGAAATTCAATTCCCTCACCCCTAATGGCATTAACCTTAGCAAAGGCACCATTCCCTCATTACCTTTCCCATATCCCTCTCCAACTTCAGCTATTCCTTAACTTGTCGCAAGCTCTATGGGCCCTTTTCTTTTTTCTTTATCTTATCTTTTATTTCTTTATTTCAATGTTCTTTCATATTTTTCTACCTTTGACCTGATGCTCTTACATGGGGACTATTTTACAGGGTGACTAGCGACCGGGAATTGCAGGGAATTTTGTTTTTTTTTTTTTAACCGGGAACAATCAGGGAATCATAAAATCTAAAATTTTGAACAATGTCAATAATATTCTTTCATGGCAGCCTTTTTTGTCTGCTGATAATCAGGAAAAATCAAGGAAAATTCAGGGAATTTTACGAAATCTTTTTGCTAGGCACCCTATCATTCCTAAACTTTTTTATAATTTCAATTTCATATGTGTCATCCTAATGCATTTTTCTCACCACCCCCTTATTATTTCCTATTTGTCCTCCGTCCTGTCCTATCCCAACAGTTCTCCTAATTAATCTCATTTGTTCTCTTCTTATTTTTCAGCCAATACCGTCTTACTATTCCCCATGCAAACTATATATAAACCCGTCCGTTAGTACAACTTTCATAACTTCAGAATAATTCTCTAATATTCTATTTGCTTTTAGAGAATTATCCTTTTTTGCTTTGATAAAGGATAGTCTCTATCCGAAACGTCAGCTTTTTATTTTGATTTTGATTAATTATTTTTGTTTATTATATCTTATTTTTTATTTAATTTGTATTTTTAATTAATAACTATTAGTTAAATTTTAAGTAACACACCATAAATATGCAAGAATTCCGATTTCTGGACTTCCAGTTCAAAAGTTATAGCTTGATTTGTGACTGGGGCTCAGGGCCCCTGTGGAGACCCAAGAGCCTTATATCATTTTTAGTACATATTAGCTAAATTTTTAAGTAATTTTCTATAAGTAAACAAAATTTCAGATTTCTAGACCTTTTCATTTAAAAGTTGTAGCTTTGCTTGTCTTTGGGGCTTGCAGCGCTCTGCTGGGCCTATATTACTTTTTTTTGTATATTTGCAGTATTTTTTAGTACCACACAATGAATATACAAAATTTCAGGTACCTAGTTCCTTCCATTCAAATGTTATAATTTCAATTGTATTTGGTGCCTCGAGGCCCTGGCGGGGTTCTAGAGGCTTATATCAGCTTCCTTCTATATTGGCTATATTTTTAGTATCAAACTAAAAATATACAAAATTTCAGGTTTCTAGACCTTTCCGTTCAAAAGTTATAACCTAATTTGTATTTGAGGCCTCGGGGTCTTCTGGCGGGCCCCATAGGCCTAGATCACATATCTTGTATATTTGCCATATTTTTTTTTAGTACCACACAATAATATATACAAAATTTCAGGTTCCTAGGTCATTCCGTTCAAATGTTTATAGCTTCAATTATATTTAGGGCCTCAGGACCTCTGGCGGGTCCCTAGAGGCTTATATCACTTTTCTTGTATATTGGTTTTATTTTTTTAGAACCACACTACAAATTTACGAAATTTCAGGATTTTTGCCCTCTTTGTTCAAAAGATAAAAAAGGAAACATAAAATTCATACAAGTGGTCCCTGAGGGGCCCCAGGCCACCCAAGAGGATTCACTATATTTTTTGCACCTCTGTATAGGGCCTATGTGTGTATAAAATTTCAAGCCTCTAGGTCTCTTTGTTCAAAAGTTAAAAAAGGACCCATGAAATTCATACAAGTGGCCCCTGAGGGGCCCTGGCCACCCTAGAGGATTCGCTATATTTTTCGCACCTCCTCTGTAAAAGGCCTACGTGTGTAGAAAATTTCAAGCCTATAGGTCAGTCCTTTCAAAAGTTATGGCATCAAAATATTACGAGCGGTAGCGGGAGGATTCGCCATACTTCAAATAGATTTCGTTAAATTCTGACATCAAACAGTCAAACTCGGATGTCGTATATTGTTCAAACACAATCAAAACTCCATAGACATGAAAGGAAGTCAGTTGGGGAATCCACAAAAACACATGGTTTAGTCCACCCTAGAGGATTCGCTATATTTTTTGCTCCGTCCTCTATATAGGGCCTACGTGTGTAGAAAATGTCAAGCCTCTAGGTCAATCCTTTCAAAAGTTATTGTGTGTGACATACATGTTACATACATCTGTACCGTCGTTAATAGGGTTTTAGATTATGCTAAAACCCTAAAAATAGTCTTTTCAAATGAAAACTACATTTTTTTTTATTTGAAAAGATTATTCTTTCAATTGCAAACTACATTTTACCAATTGCAAACTACATTTTACCAATTGCAAACTATATTTTACCAATTGCAAACTATATTTTACCAATTGCAAAAAGCTGTAAGTACCGAAAGGTGCTTTATGCTATCAGTGTTTTGAATTACATGTATTTACAAAATGTAATTGATACAATGTCACGTGCTCTAAATTTTTCAAAGATATGGCATGTAATATATTAAACAACTTCGAATGATGTATCATGAATGGATATAACGTAAAATTAATGATAGTCAAAATTGGTTCAAAGTAACCTAGTTTAGTGGAACCATTATGGTTCATTGGAACTTTCAATGCTAACATATAGCATGTAATATATCAAACGACTTGGAATGATGTGCCATGAATGAATATAACGTAGAATTAATCTTTATCCAAACTGGTTCAAAGCTACGTGGATAATCATTGAACCAGTTTATCCATTAATTCTACGATAAATTCATTAATGCCACATCATTCCAAGTCGTTTGATATATTGCATGGCATATCTTAGCATTGAAAGTTCCAATGAGCCATAATAGTTCCACTAAACCAGGTCACATTGAACCAATTTCGACTATCTTTTTTTTTTACGTTATATTCATTCATGGCACATCATTCCAAGTCGTTTAATATATTACATGCATATTTTATATTTTAGCATTGAAAGTTCCAATGAGCCATAATGGTTCCACTAAACCAGATTACTTTGAACCAATTACGACTATCATTTATTTTACGTTATATTCATTCATAGTACATCATTCCAAGTCGATTGATATATGACATGCCATATTTTAGCTTTGAAAGTTCCAATGAGTCATAATGGTTCCACTAAACCAGGTTACTTTGAACCAATTTTGACTATCGATATCCTTGACAAAGCCGGGAATAAATGGCGAAACTAGTTGGAACTCCTGATGTCCCTCTGTTATACTGTAAGGCCACCACCTGTTTAGTTTTATTAATTTTACGTTATATTCATTCATGCACCATCATTCTAAGTTGTTTGATATATTACATGCCATATCTTATCTTTGAAAATTTTTGAGAGCATCAAATGGGTACCATTAGAGCACGTGCCATTGTATCAATTACAACCATTTTATAAATAATTCAAAACACTGATAGCATAAAGCACCTTTCGATACTTTATAATTGCCACTAGAGGGTAAGGGAGAGTGGGGGTAACAGGAACACTTTTTTAATTTTATTATGTAAATTATTTTATTTCTTTGATTTAAATTTTATAAATTTATTTTGATTTGAAAACCACATTTTTTATTTTGAAAATTACATTTTTTCATTTGAAAAGATTATTTTTTCAATTGAGGGGCTCAGTGCAACAATGGTCTAAGCTACGTTTTTATAAAATAGAGAAAAAGCAACTTAAAGTTTTTCAATTGTTTGTTTTTCAATTACGGAGAGAAAGCAATAGAGGCTTCAAAACAAACTTTATAATGTTAATTGATATCTTTTTACTTCATAGGATGAGAGTTCCCATCAAAAGCAACACATGGCATCAGCATTTAAATTAGATCACTGTTGTGCTGACCCCTTCAATTGAAAACTACATTTTACCAATTACAAAAAGCTGTAAGATGAGATTATTTATATTTTAAAAATGCAATAGTTCCTACAAGTTTTGCAGTAGAACCTTGAATATCTTTTTAAAATTAAATAGGAAGGTTTATATTTTATGTTCATGCTCTTTATATTGAATATTTATAAACTATGCCTTAGAAAAAAAAATGTAAATAATTTCTTTTAAACAAACTCGATACATGGGCATTATAATTTTTTTAAAGTATTGCCCCCTCATAGATTCCTTTGAAAGTTTTACAATATTTTTATAAATCTTTCTTTATGTCACACAAAGAGAATCAGTTTGTAGAAATAATGGGAAGTGTTGAAAAAATGATATTTTTAAAAAAATAATTAAATTGGTAATATATGACTACCAGGTCACCTGTTTGTGACTAAATTCCTGAAATACCCTTTACTTATGCTGAATATTTCACTGATGGATGTGCTGCACTGTACAAAAATTGTAAGAATTTCAGAAATATCTGCTACCGTGAACACGATTTCAGTGTAAAGTGCAGCTAGTCTTTTTTTGCCAAACAGTAAATCTCCCTGCGATGGTATTGGTAGCACTGTTAAAAGACTATCTAAAGATCAATACTTACAGCATCGCAGGTATTTGAATTCTGCCGGGAGAACCTACAAGGCATTTCAGTTCTCTTTGTTTTAAAATATGAAATGGTACAACTTAGAAATTTTGTTTTTTCACGCTTTGAAAGTGCAAAAACGGTTCCTGGAACATGATCTATGCATCACATTATATCACTATCACCAATCAAGATTGGAGCAAAAAGGCTAAGCTGTTATAATGATTTTAGTATCATGCATGATTTCTTTGCACTTTCGCCACTAACACCAGAATGCTCTGTGCTGCCCAACTGCTATGTTGCATGTGCATATGACTCTTCCTGGTCTTAGCGGATTGTTGAGAAAGTGAATGGTAAAGATGTTACAGTAAGGTTCATGCATCCTCATGAACCATCCCCGTCCTTCTATTGGCCTGATATTGATGTTTATGACGTTCATACATTCTCTCATATTCTAAGTGAAGTTGATATCACCACAGCAACAGGCCATACTTATTCTCTAAGCAAAGAGTCTTCAAAATTAGTGGAAGTGGTCCTCGTACAAAAAATATTAAATGTGAATCATTAAAGCATCTGTCTCATGTAGAGTTACACATGAACTTGAATGCAGGTTGCAGTATCAGCATTTTGCGTAATGTTGACATAGTATTGATTTTTGAGCAAGTGTTCAAATACTATAAGCAAAACTCTAGGTATCATTGCATTGAGTTAATTCAGTTGTGACACAGAAGTTACCATTGTAACAAAGTTAGTGTTCATTTATTATGTAATGTAAGAGTATATTTTATTGTTTGTAGTTTTGTTTTATATTGCATTTTTTGTTGCATTTGTATATATTTATTTGTTGTTAATGTTCCTTGGATAGTTAACAGTATTTCTAGTAAGGATATTGTGGGAATGTTAATGACACAGAATGGAATGTTAATGTTTTCAAAATTCATGACGAATTTTTTTTGAGTACCATTCATTTCTCTAACCGATATTTTTTGTGATAAAACTTTCTTGCTTGTAGATCACTTTCTAATTTTTTCAATGATTTTCAGAGGGGGGCAAGTGTCCACATTTTTTTTTTAAGTTAACAAAAATAAATAAATAACTAAAAATTTTATATGGCCATAACTTCTTTCATGTTTTCGTAAATTACATGTCAGGAAAAAAATTGTCGGCCAACAGTTTTCCATTTAAAAACTGCAGCCAATTTTCAAATTTTCACGATTTCCTTTGAGGTAACAAATGCATCAAACTTTCTGCAATTACTATCAACAGAATGTATATAGAGCAATAAAAATTGGCAAAAGTTCATGAAATTAAGTAATAATAGCCATACACTAAATCTCAGTTCTCAACTAGATAGTGGGTGTCATGCCTGAATCATGAAGGAAGGAAGGAGGCAAAACTAGAGACGAAATTTCGTCCATCTGGTTTGGCGCGCCCTAGCAGCAGCGGTCCGAGAGTTATTCGATATGAAAATGAAGCGCTAAAATAAGCATGTTCGAAACATTTAAGAGAAATAACAGAAAAGAGAATCGAGTCTTTCCTTCAGAGAAGGGCTTCATATGCCTTCAGGGATCAAATATAGAAGTTCGGCAATAATTGTTCACATTATTACAGAAAACTGTATTTGAATAGTATCAATTTTAACTTAAATTATTATTTTAATGAAATGTTAGAAAGAAAATTAAGAATTGGAGTAACATGTGTCCAAAATGCAACTTGTCAAAACAAGATAAATAATGATTATTCATAAGCGTCCATTTTACAACACAGTTTTATTCATTTGGAACTAGTCGACTTTCGTCCTTTCGGACATCTTCTGATTCTTTACAACAGATTTTTTAAATTTTGTACGATATTGGTCTATTCATTGTTAATGTTTTTCCAGTTACATTGTTTTCTTTTGAGATTCAATTATAGTTTTTCACTAAATATTTTCTTAAATTTTATTATGTAACGTCTCCCGTCTTCAGTTACAAATAAACTCACAATAATTAAGAGGTTCAAAGGGCTTTAAGAGCAATCGAGAAGAAATAGGAACGATTATTTATTCAGTAATAAACACCAAGTCCCAAATCCTTAAAAATATTACTTATTGTTATTCCAAAAAGGAAGGATAGGATATTTTACTTAAACTAAGTTTTGATTTAACTCTTGGCTACTTCTAAGAAATAATCAAAATATCTCTTTTAGGAAATTAATACAAGAGAAATTAATAAACTCTTGGTGAAAAATTAAAGACTAAAATATCGTTATGTCTGATAAATTAAAATTTGATCATAGTTATTTTACCCTAATGCAAGTTCCAAAAAATTAACAGAAATTATATAAGAAACATTTAACGCGTTTCCAAGTACAATCACAACGGTGATCTCTTTTTATTATTATTATTATTATTATTATTATTATTCTAGGTAAGGCACAATCTCTTTCTTTTAATCTTCACGCTGTTCGATTTGCGGAGGACGAGAGATATTGCTACACATCGCCGCTAAGAAATCGCTGAGCCTAAACGAAGACGTTCTTCTTTGTGACACAGAATTTCATATCGTCCTGAAAGTGGTATCTGCACCAAAGAAAAGATGGAAGTGGAGTCCTACAAAATGCGTCCTAATAGGAAAAATAAAACCACGGTAAAGTTCTTTTTATTGTTGAGAACAAGCACAAAGCTGGATTGGAAATTAAACCAAATTGATCGAATTAATACGCTCACTGTTGTTATATATTCTTCTTGACGTCAGAATGACTATGCTGTGGCAGAAAGCTGTAATGACTAATAGGTCGCAGAGACACTCGCATGTTCCAAAACGAGGGCTTGCAGAAAGTAGAAAAAAACTGCGTTGAGGTCTACAATTGTCAAGAATAACTACTTGGATTTCGGAAACCACACTGAAAAAGGAAGAAAACAAACATGAGCATAGTATTAACGGGGAAGGGAAAACTGAAAGGGGGAAAAAGGTAAAGGGCAAACCATAACGAAATTAATATTGTTAGTTGGAACACTAATACTAAAACTTAATGCTATGATTTCAAAGTAATCGAGGCAAACTTGCAAGGTCTTGATGACTGGCGGTAGTTGTTAAGTTATAAAATTCCATCCGCATGAGGTGGTTTAAGGTAAACTTGGCCTAACGAACACAGTTTAGAGAATATGTATTTTGTATTGAATAAATTAACAATCTTTCCTCGGTTTTTCTGATTGCAGGCGATCTCCATTCGCAAAGTCACTTATCGAGTGAACAACGTGGTAATGTGTCGCAATTCCTTCCAGGTTTTCAGGAACGATACCGATTTCGCCAGTCCGACGACATAGCCAACGTCTCGTTAATAGACTGCGTATCGTCTAAACAATTCTTTGGCAGAAAGAAATGGCTCCATCATTATTGTGTGCTGAGGACTGCATTGGGCGACTGCCTGTCTTGCTCCACCATCCTCCTTGAGCCAGATGGTTCCTATTCTTAAAACAAACAACTGTCTTGCGCACGGGCCCATCGCGCATCGGTGTTCGTCCTCGAGGACTTTTAAAAATTCCTTTTTCCATTTAAAGGCATTTAAGTTTATTTACGTGCACAACAATAAAAAAACTATTATTGAGGAAGACGTTTAGCTCTTCTAACATCGTATTTTAAAATAATAAGACTCTTAAAATCAAACATCGTATTTTAACGTTATTATTTATTTCCGTAACAAAGATATTTTCTCCATCTTAAGAAATAGCCTTTTAACTGTATAAACTAAATAAGAAACATTCCTACTACGTTAGAATACTTATCCAGAACCTACGTTATGATGGAAAAATTCACTTAAGAAAAATAAAGACTCAAAAGGTTGCGTTTCCAGATGGAAAAAATTATAGACAAAATACTTGTTCAGATTAAGGGGTCAGGGATAGAATTGCTCAAAAATATATCCTACAATTAGCATATATGGTATTGTCTTTTATTAAATTTTAATTATATAGTTCTCTTAATCTTTTGTTTTTGCTTAATAATTTTTTTATTTTCTCTTCTTTTAATAAGTGGTTGAAAAATAAATTGCTGTCAATTATTTCCACATTATTTAAAATTTCTTGTGGATAATATTTAACATAAATATAAATAAATTTTCAATGAATCTGAAGATGTCCGAAAAGGACGAAAGTTGACTACCGTAATTTTCGGGAGTAACGCCGCAGCGTTTCTGTTATTACAGCTTTTTGATTTTGATTAAATGAACTTTTACTTTGAAAAAAAGTTTTTCCAGATTGCTTTAATGTATGTTTAGAATTAAAAAATGTTTT
>JAHWFO010037430.1:1876530-1907801 GCA_023313115.1 Rhysida immarginata
AATGTTTTTCCAGATTGCTTTAATGTATGTTTAGAATTAAAAAATGTATTTTCAGATTGCTTTAATGTAAATTTACAATTTTACATAAAATTGAAGTTAAACAAATTACAAAAATTTTATTACTGTAATTTTTTTTTAATTTTACTGCAATAAATTTTTATTGCAGTAATTAATGGTCTATTGCAGTAATTTCGTACAGTAAAAAATGATTCTGTGTGAATTAGATAGAAATTTGTGTAATATATGTAATACAAAGTCTATAAACACATATAGACAATTCAGAACAAAAAAATTTACATAGAACAATTATGTATTGCTAGAAAAAATGCAAAATTACAAATAAACCATACAAATCTGAAACAATGTATTATACGTATTACGTAAGCAACATATGAAAAAAGAATTGTAAATGTTTGAAAAATTCATTCAGTGTCACTTGCAGATTCTGGTATACAACCTTCTGGAATGTCATTGAGAATAGGTATCCGTTGTGTGCAAGCATATAAATACTCCCGGGCATGAAAAACCCACTCCTTACAATCATTAACCGTAATACTTACCAAGCTACTAACAGTCTAGCTCTATTCTCTTCATGCTCCCATTTTACTAGCCATTTCCATTTAGCAAACGCTTCCTCTGCAGGGTTTAAAAAGGGACTGTACGGAGGAAGATAAATAACCTCTTGCCCATGTGCTTCAATTACAGCTTTAACATTGTGGGTCTTATGAAATGGTACATTATCCATAATGCAAATAATATGTTTCTCAGGAAATTTACTGAACAACGTAGTTAGAAAATTAACCAAGTGTGCCGAATTAAAAGGGGAGAGTTGACACTCATAATGGTCTATGCCATCTTCACTAATAGCAAGACAAACAGAAATATTTCCACCACGATTAGTGGGTGTTGTAACTGTTGCCCGTTTCTCAATTAAATTTCGTCCCTGCCGACGTCTTAGATGGAGGTTAAAACCTGCTTCATCAATGTACACAATGTGTGAATCGCCACCTTGTAAAGGAATAAATTTCCTTGCATACTCAGCTCTTTTCTCAATTGTCTCAGGTGTATTTCGAGCTCTTGGTATCTTGTACAGAGTTTTCATGCTGACTCTTCTCCTTTTCAGTATTTGATGAATTGTCGAAATTGAAGTTGATTTTTTTGGATGACATGTTTCCATATAATCTTTTGCCTGTAGCAAAGTGGCATCGTTATTAGCAGTCACAAAATTGATAAGCACGTCCTCTTCATCTTTATTTGGGATGGACTTCCTGCCTCCTTTGTGGATTTCCTCCATTCGATTTGTCTTTAAGAAGGTCCGAATAATTGATGAACTGTTGCTGATGTAATTTTGAAAATCTTTCCAACCTACATTACGTAAGAATAGTAGTAAAACGGAAAAAATATTTTTTTACACGTCAATATTTATTGTATGTAACTCCTCGTGGGTTTCCCTTCATCAACCACTTGAAAAATAATTAATTGCCGTTGTTCATTTGAAATTTTATTATACTTTCGCGGGACATTTGGATTCTAATGAAAATATGTAAAATAAGTATAAATATAGTATTACTGGTACATAAGTATGGTATTACGTATAATTATGCTATGTATTTTATAGATTATACAAAATACATATGTAATGTACATCAAGTGATGGTTGAGCATTTCGGTTTCCTCGACCTCTGCCAGCTCTTTGACAACTTGAATTCCCTGAACTTGTTGTTTCTGATTGTCTTTCAGTAGGTGCACACATTCCAGTAGAACAAAGAGGCTCTAAAATTTGCTGTGCCATACTTGCACGAGTAATGTGACTGGACTTTTGAAATTCAAAAATTCGTCTGCTTATACGCGACGCTAAAGCTTGGTAAAAGTGCTTCGCATAAAGGGTTTACACCTCTTTCCCTTTTTAGCGCAATATGTCGCTGCAGCTTGAGATCTAAAATCATTGATCTGGAAGGGTTTAATTTGTAAATTACGGACAAATTATACTTTATATTTATATAAAATTGCATTTTTTAAATTTGTTTAAAGTTTGTAAAGTTACATTAAATCAAACAGAAAATACATTTTTTATTTCTAAACATACATTAAAGCAATCTGAAAATACATTTTTTTAATTCTAAACATACATGAAAGCAATGTGAAAAAGCATTTTTTATTTCTAAAAAAACATTAAATGAATCTGAAACTACATTAAAGCAACATCAAAAAGCTGTAAAAGTTAAAAATTCGGCGTGTGCGGCGTATCAGCCACCGCGGCCCTACTGCCGGAGATTTTACAAAAAAAAAAAAAAGATGATTCTACACATGATTTTAGGCCTACTTCATATCGTAAGATTTAGACTGCCAGTCCGCCCATGTTCATCGATCAACGTGAGCACTGCATTTAAAAACTTCCCGCCCTTATCGTTCACTACACGACCAACATTATCAACTGTCAAAGCTGATCACGTTCAAACGCGCCTGTTCACTTTCGCTTTGCAATAACAGCCAACAGTGAAAGCGTATCCCATCTCGAAGTATGTTCCGAATGCGTTTATAGTTTTATAATGAATCTGAAGACACAAAACACGTCAGGAAACACGTTTTTTGGGGATAAATCTTCCCTTTGAGGTGACGGCGACGCGCACTCGTTTCACTTCCGCTCCACAATGGCCAACGCTCCCGCAGCCAGCTTATGATTGGCGCGCACACACACAGATATAGTGAAAACGGGAAACGAAATTTGTCTTTAAGAGAACAAGTTGCCTGTTGGCGTATTTCTTTTGTGCTTTTTAATTAAAATTTCTTATAGCTGGATACACGGTAGGGTCGAAGGAGCTGAAGATAAAACCGAAGATTGTTTTATATTTTTTATTTTTAAAAATTTTTTTCTCTTAGGTTTCGAATTTTCTTTAAAGTTTCGTTTTTCTCGTACGTAGATTTTTGCGTTTTAACGCTCGTTTTTGCATTGAAATCTAATAAATCCCCACCAGATTATAATATAGGAAAATAAATAATAAATAATTACGCTTAAAACAAAGTTTAAAAGCATAACGAGTTTCTGTGGCAGTTAACTCTTATCAAGAACAGATGAAGATACGCTCTTGCACTGATCGGACTTTTTTATCTCGATGCTCGGAGCGACTATCAAAAAGTTTCACGAGCGCGCTTGAGCGCACCAGTACTTTATTATTATTGAAATTATTATTATTATTATTATTATTATTATTATTATAAGCAAGAGCACGGTGGAGTATATCTTCCTCTCCATCGGAGGGGGAGAAAGCAGCTTTTAAAGTTTAAACTGATAGCCAAGATTGCGATGTTGTTCAGATAGTAGAAATTAACCGCCTTTTAAAGAAGTTTTATCTCAATTTCGAACTTCGCTTATAAATATAACGCGAATTTAATTTTTAGAAACGATAAAGTTTTTGGTGAAGGAGATTAGGGAAGAATGAGGATCATAAAGTTCTTTCATTTGTTAACTTGAACACTGATATGTTTATTTCACTTACCCACGCACCTTAGTTATTGATAAAATAAAATAGAAAGGGGAAAAAGATCAACGCTTCTATGATTAAAATCCTATTGGAAGGAGGGTGGAGGTAAAATAAAGTGTTCCCTAAACAGACAATCGCTTTATATAGGGATGAGTACCGGTTAAAATTATAAAACATGAATTTGAATAAAAGCGAAATTATTATTATTAAACTCAAATGAATTAACATTTCCTTTATTATATTTTTCCTAGATAAAAACAATTTAAAATATTTTTTAAAAATAATTCACAGGACCTTGTAACAATAATTTCGAAGAGCTGCATTTAGAACAAAAACCCAGAAACCATGTGCAATACTAATTTTCAAGGTAAATCTTATTCCATATGGCATGCCTTTATTATTTTTAGAGTTGTCTGTCGATAAATAGTAAATATTAAGTAAAGAAATAATTCATATTATCACTTCAGATAAAATAATAACAACTGAATAATATTAAATTTTTATTCTCTAGAGCCACATGAAGAGCCAGTGCCTGCCTCAGCTCCATTTATGCCACACAAACCCAGCTGTCCAACATCCAGTGTACAAAAGAAGAAAAGATTTGATATTTATCCATTAAAATTGACAAGGAAGAAGTTGTACAGATCAAAATTTAATTTGAAAAAACTAAAATCAATTTTGAAAACTCCCACTTCAGAGATGATCTGTGTTGTAGAGATCACTCATATTTCTAAAGTTATATGCTGTAGAAGTTTAGAATTAATTTGAAGAAACAGGAAATACAAGATTCACTTGACCACAAAAAGTTGATTTTTTTATTGGCACATATAGTCAAGTGGAACTTGACTCCTGTTTCTTCACACTGTAAGTAACCACAGCCCCAGAGGTTTATTTCTATTTATTCACAATTAGTTATCACTCAATTTAAGATGGCATAAAAAATTAAGAAACAAAGGATATGTTGGCAAATTGTAGAAAAGAGCTTTGCTCTTCGACTCTATTTTCATGTTTACACGTTTACAGAGAAGGATAACTCTAACCTGACCCAGAGTTTGGTGTCTGCAATCATGGGTACATAACATGCACTTAATTAATAAAAAGGTTATTAAAAATTTACAAATTAATGCTAGCCAAATGGAAAAAAAGAGTGAAAAGCTGACCTGTATTGTATATGATTAAATGAAATTGACTAGCAATTTAAGTTACATAAGAATAAAAGACTTAATAATTGGTTTTGAAGATTTGAATATAATGAAAGAACTAGTGAACTTGCTAATCATGATCAGAGGCCTTACAAAGGATTGGAAGCAATCAGTTGGTAACTTTATGCAAGTGGAGATGCATCCTTAGACACAATTGTTGAAAACAATAGAACTTACTAATATTCTAAAAAAACATTGGATTAAATGTAAAAATTATCACAAGGCATTTCAATCAAGATGTTTTAGAAAATACTATCTCCACAATTTACCAAAAAGGAGGAGGCAATTTATATCTGTCAGTTTCCCAATTAGAAAGTTCTTAGAAACATTTCTTGTAAACAAAACCAAATTATCACCATCCACAAATTCTGAAGATGATCAGGAATATTTAATATAAGAGATTTCATTATGTGCAAAGAACATCCCCTACCCCTTACCTCAACTAAGGCTGCCGGCGGGGGGGCGGGGGGGGGGTAAAATTAATGTACAAAACCCAGTGTAGTTTACTATATCTCTGGCTATATGGCTAAGAAATTCTTAGTTCATCACAACTGTGAAGAACACCAAAAAGTTTTGACAAGTCAGGAAAATAATATGGACTTTCACAAGAAATCTTAATTCGTTTTAAAGCAATTAGTAAATGCAGATTCAGAGTTTTGGCAAATTAACACTGCCATTATTAGGAGCTTTAGCATAAAAGCTACTTATAAGAATATGCCCTTGGTCTGTATGTTTATCCGTCTGGCCGTTTGCACGATAACTTGAAAACGGATTAACTTTTTCAAATTCTGTTTTCAGAAATATGACCATCAAAGTCTTAGCTCGGTCGTATCAATTTTTTAGAATTTTTCACGGACCCCTTCAAGTCGAATTCACGTGCTAAAACAGTGAGTGTAAAGAATTCAAAGATACTGGCATGTCATATAACAAACGATTTGTTAAGAAGGAATATATTGTTACTTTCTGTTCATCTTTTAAGCATTATTGACATCGGCGCGCGCACGTGAAATCGCTTTGTCGACGCACGATTGCTCAAGTGCTCATAATCTATAGGCTTATTATTAAGTAGCAGAAAAATGGAGCTACTTATTGGTTTTATTTTACACACGATTTGAATCACCCTTCATCATTTCTACATTATTAAATTTCTTTTTAATAAATGTATAAATGTGTTTCTGCTTCACTGCTAAAGCTCCTCCTTGGAATGTTTACAAGATTTTATTACCAATGAATTCATATACATGTTTGAAATCTTCAATATCAAATTTTTTCACTATTTCCTAGTTAATGGGTTAAAAAAAACTGAATCATTTTTAGCATGCAGTGTAAATTATTTTAATCTATGCTCAGATTATGCTAAATTAGAACTTCATTTGTTCATAAGGACATATTGGAAAGTAAAGTTTAGGAAATTTGGAAGGAATGATAATGAGAACTTTATTCAGAAATGTTAAAAAGTTAATTTCTTTAGTGTTTCTATCCAGACCACCAATTAATAAAATAACATTGATTTCATTTGTTTTTATAATTGCAATAAATGCAAAATATATTAAACACAAAACATACATAGGAACATAATTTGCTTGAAACCATTGTCAAAATATAGTCCAAGCATGTTCGACGTATTTGTCTGGATCACAGAATTGTTATTTACCTTAATTATTAAACTTTTTTGCGTATGTATTTTATATTAATATTTAGCAAATTATTTTCATTAATGCCTAATTGTCTTAATTATTGTGAATTGTCTACTATTTCATTAATGGTTTGTCAAGCAATAGTGAAAAAATGCTATTGAATACAGATGGAAATTGAGTATTAATTCATGCTTTATATAGGGTCATTCCATGTGAAATCACTCAATTTTATATTAAGTGGTTGCTCGACCATTTAGTTAATTTTTCGTATTTTCACCAGAGGTTATCTTGCTAGTGGCCTGCTCAAAACAATTTTTTGTTTTTTTTTTATCTACTGCCATTTTGGATTTAGACCCATTTTTCTTTGCTGCAGGAAGCAAAAATGAGTTTTTTTGAACATTTCAAAAATACATTGCTGTATGGATTCTGTTAAAGATGGAAAGTTCTGGTTTTCACTGCCTTAAAGAGATGTCCTGGCCTTTCAGAAAATGTATATAATGTAAGTTAAGACTTTAATAACTAGGATTTTAAAGAACTTAAATTTAGCCCTCGTAATATGCAATTTTGCCGATTTTAAAGGTCTGTAAAAAAAAAAAAAAATAAAAAAAGGGCTTGAAACCACACAATAAAAATTTTCCTACAAGAACTATGACTAGAAGGGTCTTCAGCCATGGTAAAATAAATCTTGGATTAACAGCCCTTCTGGCTGATTTTTAGGTCTGAAATTGGAAAATTTCAAAAAATTTGTGAATTTCAAGGTCAAATATCAGAAAAGGGGGACCTGCTAAAACTTTGAAATTTTTATCATGAATACTCCTACTGATGCTTAGTAAAGCCTGTGATTTTCCTTTTGGGGTTCACACTTATGTTCATGTTACAAGCTGTCAAATATCTACAAAAGTTTCAAAGTGAAAACATGTGATAATATGCTTGAAATGGCCTTTTTCCATTATTTTATGGTCTATTAATTTTGTTATGGTAAAAAGAATTAAAAATAGGTGAATTATTACTATTTTTTGTTAAAGTTAGGCTGTATACACTTTTTTTATTTTGTCATAGTGTAACTATTCTTTGAAAAATTCCTTCTAAAATTATATGTCGTTTATTATTAAGAATACTGATTAATAATTTATTTGAATTAGTATCCTTACTATTATTAAGTATACAGATTAAAATTATTAGTGTTTTCAATTATTGCAATTTGTGACAAGTTAAGAGAAGAGGTGGAACCAGCTAATCTTCAAAGAGAGAGAGAGCAAGGCAGAATTAGCATGCTCTGACAAGCATAAACATGCATTAAGCAGGTTCTTGCAAGTTGTGACAAACTACACCAGGAGTTAGAGTCAGCTAATCAGTCTACTGTGAACCAACAAAGAATGAACATGTGCTTTATAAATGCTTGCTAGATTTAATAGTTTTAAAACATATTGTGAAGGTAATCATGGAGTGTTGTATTGGTCATTATGTAGGTGAGAGTTGTCAAAATGATTCTTATGGATAGTCAGCCATTATGTCATCATCAGATATCATTTATTAAGAACTTTTTCTTTTGAGAAAAAGAGTTGGACTCGAAGAAATAAATAGCATTTGTACATATTATAAAAAGTACGTTAACAAATACTAACACTTGTTTGGAAAGTCATGTCGTGACCCATTTTCATTCCATAAAAAAGTCATTACAAAAAATTTGAGAGAACTGTGGAAATGTGTGAAAAATGGCCCATGGTAAAGCTTATACCAGGAAAATCTGTTTGTTCTTCATGCCGTAAAAGACTAAATAGCAGTAATAATGAGGAAGAAGATAACTGTGCTAAAGAAGAACCTTTTACAGATCCTGACATAGTTCTAGACTTTTTAAATGAAGCAGCAGGAATATTAGAAGTGTCACCTATCAAAATCAGGAAATTAAGTTATCAGAAAAGACTTCTGGAAGTTAAGCACACAGAAAAAAGTTTTCTTGCGCAATTAAACAGAAACTGAGCAACTCCTTCAATAATGAGTGTGACTTGGAGGAAGATAAAGACGAGGAAAAAAAGAGAATTAATGTTGCAGCCAAAGACATAAAGCATTTAATACAGAGCCTAAAAGAGAGAATAAAAATTTGCACGTCCAATAGTGAAAAAATTAAAGTCATGTGTGTAGCTCCCAAGAGCTGGTCAATAACAAAAACAGCAGAGGAATTAAGTGTGAGTGAGTACCTGGTGAAGAAAACGCGAGCACTTGTGGAAAAGCATGGAGTTATTACTGAAGTGAATTTGGTGAAACCAGGAAGGACGGTAAAAAAAGAAACTAAGAACTTGGTTGTAAAATTTTACAACAGTGGTGAAGTAAGCAGAATGTGCCCAGGAATGAAAGATACTAAGTCGGTTCGTTTGGAGGATGGAAGCAAGGAATTGAAACAGAAAAGACTTTGTCTATCTAATTTAAAAGAGCTGTATCAGAAATTTAAAGAAGAACATCCATCATTTAAATTAGGTTTTTCCAAATTCTGTGAGCTTAGACCTAAGTGGTGCATTCTGGCTGGAGCAAGTGGTACTCATTCAGTATGTGTGTGTTTAAGTTATCAGAACGTGAAGTTAATGGCATCTGAAGCAAAGTCTCTACTACAAAAAGTAGTGTGTGATGTAAACAATGAGAAATGCATGGTAGATGAGTGTCCAAATTGTCCTAATATTTAAAATTACATGAACTGAGCCCTGATTTGGATGATTCTGATATAGACAGCGAAAAGACAATTGCTTATAAACAATGGGTGACAACAGATCGCTGCAATTTGGTCACTGTTGTAGAAACAATCTCAGAGTTTAAAGAAAATTTAGCTTCAAAATTACTGCAGTTAAAGAGTCACCATTTTATTGCTCAGAGTCAATCCCAGTTTCTAAATTAACAAAAGAAAATCTTTCTCAGGATGAGTGCATAGTGATTAGTGATTTCTCTAAAAACTATACGTTCATTGTACACGATGAAATCCAGAGTTACCACTGGGTTAACACCCAAGCCACCATCCATCCCTTTTGTATCTATTTTAAAACTGATCCTGCAGATGATCTATGCATCAAAAGCCTTTGTGTTATAAGCAATTGCATCGTACACAATACAACTGTTGTTTATGCTTGCCAAAAGCAACTAGTTCCATTTATCCAAACATTCATTCCAAATGTGAAAAAAATTTATTATTTCTCAAATGGGTCCGGAGCACACTATAAGAAGAGAAAGAATTTTTCTAACTTATGTAAGCATAAACAAGACTTTGGTGTGAATGCTGAGTGGCATTTTTTTTGCCACAAGTCATGGCAAGAGTCCTTGTGATGGGATTGGCGGGACAGTAAAGAGACTTGTGGCAAAGGCAAGTTTGCAGCGACCAACTAAGGGCCACATACTTACACCAAAGGACATGTATGAATTTTGTGTAGAAAATATTAAAGGTATAAACTTTATCATGGTGACTGAAAGTGAGATAAAAAAAAGAGCAAGTGTACCTGAATGACCGATTCAATGAAACCCAGAGGTTTGAAGGAACAAGAGCTTACCACTGCTACATACCCAAGGACTTATCAACTCTTCTGATAAGTAGAACATCTGCAGCATTTCATAATAAACACGTGGAGTTCAGAATTGATGGATCACTGAAACAGATTAATTTTTAACGAAATAACTGAAAACAACTATGTTGTTTGTGTTTACAACAAAAGGTGGCATATAGGTAAAGTAATCGAAATGTCAAAAGAAAATGATGTTAAAGTAACGTTCTTCAAACAAGGTGGACCATCAACTAGTTTTATTTTAGAAAGAAATGATGTTTGGATGAAGTTCAGCAACATTATTGATGTTCTGACACCATGTGACTTCACGACAGCTACTGGCAGAACATACAATATCATTCAACAGAAAAACACTGAACTGTCATTGAAATTACAAGAACATTTGAAGATATAGGCTGTCTTAGAGATAACTGATTAAAAAATTACAAAGATGTAATATAGTGTATTATAAAAAGCTTATATTAAAAGAGTAATAGTTTATTTTAATTAGAATCCTTATAGTAAACTTTGCCCTGAGTGGATGCCCCCTTACCGTGGGTCAGGAGTTTGGGTGCTTCAGGGATTCTGTGAGCTATGCTTCACGGCTACTTTAGGGTCACCCTTACCAGAAAGGTCATGGTTGAGAAGTGAGACGAAGAGTATCCGAACAAACATATATCTCATGATGTCGACGAATGAGAGAATTCATACTGCCTCGGGTGTGGCGCAGGTTAAAGTCACCCGCGTTCGGGAGTTAGGCAGAGGCTCTCGTTCGAAAAATAGTCGACAGTCTCCCGGCTGTTATCTCGGAGCAATGCCTCTGAGAAGCCCCACCAGTGCACTCGCTATGCGCTTGGGGAAACGGTCGGGGGCAGTGCATGCCTTTACCCAGGAGGAGAAACGGGTAAAGCGACAACGGGTGCTGTCAATTGGCACTTGGAACGTATTCTCCATGACAGGAAAGGAATCAGAGTTAGTGGAGGAAGCCAAACGGTATCGACTGGATATCATAGGTATTACCTCTACGAAACGTCCGGGTTCTGGAACTGTGGACTTAGAAGGAGGGTGGAAGCTTTTCTACTCTGGTGTCAACCCTAACATGACTGCCCAGGCGGGAGTGGGGATACTCACAAGTCCCCGGCTGGCAGATTATGTTGCAGATAGGACCCCCTTAGGTGGAAGACTGTGTCTCCTGAGGCTTCAGATGGGGAAACGGTCTCTCTCTCTATTCGTTGCATATGTTCCGAATGCAGTCACAGAGTACCCACTTTTTCTAGATGAAATTGCTGCTGCTCTTAGCAGGAGAGGGAGTGCAGATTCTGTCATCCTGATGGGCGACTTCAATGCACACGTAGGGGCTGATGACCAAACGTGGAAAGGCGTGATTGGGAGGAATGGTGACCCCGATTTAAATGCGAATGGGAGGTGCTTGTTGGATCTCTGTTGCAACAATGGACTTTCCATCACAAACACCTTCTTCCAGCACAGGGATGTCCATAAGTATAACTGGTACAGAGATACAATGGACCAGAAGTCACTGATTGATTTTGTAATTGTTTCAGCCGACTTATTCCGATCAGTGTTGGATACTCGTGTGAGAATAGGGGCAGAACTATCAACTGATCACCACCTTGTTGTCTGCACTTTGCGGTTCTCTGAATCCATGCCAACCAAGCGAAATACTAGGTTCAGACAAACTTGGCGCATCAAATGGGAGGCATTGGAGGATAGAGCTGTGAGGAAGACCTTTGCAGATAACATATCTTCAAGTTTCAAAGAACTACCCAGTGATCGTGGTACTGTTGAAGAGGAGTGGCAGTTGTTTAAAACTGCTGTGATTACTTCGGCTGCATTGTGCTGTGGTTGTAAGCGGCTGAGTGTGGCGAGAAAAGGACTGCGTGGTGGAACGGTGAAGTCCAAGAAGCTGTCAAGGCAAAGAAGGAGCCTATTTGCTATGGCTTGCAAATATGTCAACTTCGTGTCGAGTGCGGTACACTGAGGCGCGAAAAGCAGCAGCAAAGACAGTATCAACAGCTAAAGCCAAGGCCTGGGAGAAGTTCGGGGAGAAATTGGAGGCAGACTATGGTTCGGCAAACAAGGTGTTCTGGCAAACCGTGCGCCGCCTCCGTGGAAAAAAGTCTCTTTCATCACAAACTATTAAGAGTTCAGATGGGAGGCTTCTGAAAACGGAGGAGAGCGTATTGCATAGGTGGAAGGAATACTTTGCATCTCTTCTTAATCCGGTGACAACAACAACTGAGGCATACGAGGTGCACCTTGGAGCGGAGAATAGTCACGGTAGTATCACTGAAACAGAAGTCAGATGGGCAATTAAGTCCCTGAAGACTGGCAAAGCTGCAGGTGATGATGAAATCCGGTCCGAAATGTTAAAGGCCTTAAATCAGGATGGTATCCTGTGGCTGACTCGAGTGTGTCAGGTTGTTTGGATATCTGGACAGGTCCCTAAGCAATGGCAGACAAGAATTGTGATCCTTATCTTCAAAAAGGGATATCAGAGAGATTGCAACAACTATCGAGGCATCTCTTTGCTCAGCATTCCTGGGAAAGTGTACGCTAAGTGTGTGGAGAAGAGAAGTCGGGAAATAGTAGACTCCAAACTGTCGGGGGAGCAGTGTGGTTTCCGACCTGGCCGAAGCACGGCGGATCACATCTTTGCTCTAAGGCAAATCTTTGAGAAATCCTGGGAGTATGCAAAAGAGGTCTACGCTTGCTTTGTGGACCTCGAAAAAGCATATGACAGAGTTCCTCGGGAGAAGCTTTGGCAAGTGTTGCAAGAGTATGGAGTGGATGGGCAATAGAGGAGTTGCACATGACGCAATCGCCAACATCTGGCAGCATCTGTAACTAGCTTAGTAGGCGGGAATCGCAGTCTTGACAATGGCAGCAAATGTGAGTGAAAGCGATCGCAAGTTTCATAAAACAAAACTAGGCACTCGGATTAATTGTTGTGTTCCATTATGTGTTAATAATGGTCAAAACACAACTAGGGATATAACTTTTCATTCATTTCCATCTAATCAAGACCTGAAGAAGATTTGGCTGGCTAAAATTAGGCGTGATGTGGGTTCTAAATTTTCCCTCAAACTTCACACAAAAATTTGTTCTGAACATTTTTACTCATCAGATTTTCGAGGTTTGTTACATTCAAAAAGAAGATATCTAAAGCCAACAGCCAATCCAACAAGATTTCACTGGACCCCAGCAAATAAAGTAAGTTTTATAAAAATGAAATTTGTAGTTTTATAAAAACTTGTAGTTTTAAACATTTGATTTAACGATTAAACGAAATTGCATATTGCTTAGCAAAAACTCAACAATAATTTTTTATTTGTTTGAATATCTTCATGTTAATAAAAATATTTATGCTTATACTTTTTGTATTGTAGGATGAACTTGTAAAAACTCGTTTCAAACGACTCGCCAGAAGAAATGAAAATTGGAGAAATTTGAAATCAGACAAACAGCAGCAGCAGGAGGAGCCTATTACCGAAGCAGAAGTCTCTTTTATTGAGGATACACAAGAAGTTGCTGAACCCCTTAATGAAATGGAATCATTAAAGAGAGAAGTGGAATTATTGAGAAATGAAGTTAGTTTGCTGAAATCAGAAAAGGCAGAATTTCTTCAGAAAATTGAAACATTACAACATAAATTAAATACAGCAGAGGAAGAAATGAAATTGTTGCAGTCAAATAATAAATGTTTGACTTCAGAAAACAAGCAGCTAAGCTATAATACTCTTTATTTAGAAAAAGCAAATAAACTCTCTAGCAGACTGTTAACATTTGATAACATTAAACAAAACAACAAGTTAGTATCATTTTATACTGGGATGGTAAATAGTGGTGCTTTTGAATCAATTTTAGAATACTTAAATGATAAAGCCAAACACTTGACTTATTGGAAAGGGAAGGACACAAAGCAAAAGATAAAGTCAAATTCAGGTTTAAGTTATATTTTATCAGTGAAAGAGATGTTGTTCATGACATTAGTGAGAATGAAAACAGGTTTTCCTGTTACCGAACTTGCTAGATCATTTGGTGTAAGTATGTCCACTGTAAATAGAATCATTACAACATGGGTTAATTTCTTGTATCAGGAATTACAACTTTTGTTTAAAATTTCCCCACCAAATGTAATAACATCAATGTGCCCCGATTATTTTAAAAACTTTATTGAAACAACCCTTATCATTGACTGTTCAGAGATCAAAGTTCAGACTCCTTCAAGGTTGAAAACTCAACGTGAGACTTTCTCTAATTACAAACATGCAAATACGTACAAATTTCTTATTGCCATTACACCTGGAGGTACAGTTGTGTATGTTTCTGATCTATTTACTGGAGGTACTTCAGATAAGAAGATAATCAGAGAGTCAGGATTTTTAAATTTCTTAGCAGATGGTCATAATATTATGGCTGATAAGGGTTTTGAAATTGATGACATTTTACCAAAAGGTGTTGGCTTAAACATTCCTCCAAAATTCATGAGGAAACAGAATGGACAAATGCCTATGAATGATGTCTTTGCTACCAGACAAATTGCTTCTGAAAGAATAGAAGTTGAGAGGGCAATTCATAGGGTAAAAACTTACAGAATTATGTCTAATGTACAACCATTAAATTCAATAGATCTTGCAAGCCAAATAGTAAGTGTGTGTTGTTACTTAACAAATTTCAAAAGGCAGCTTAGAAAATAAACAAAATATTTTTTCATTTTATTTTTTGTAACAATAAAATTTGTCTGTATATAATTTTAAACCTCTTTGAATTTTTGAGAGTATTAATTCTGGTACAACTGCATATTTCATGAAATGGATTAATTTTGGTTGTGTTGCAGTCCAAAAATCTTCATTAAAATGTATTCGTTCAACCAGCATTTCCTCTTCAGTGTAAACAACAAAATCGCACCACATTCGTTTTGTAATTGCCATTTGCCCTTGAATCTAAAAATTAAATGAAAAAAGTCAATAAGGAATTCTATAATTAAAAAGAAAAAGACACACAAACCACTAATCCACAAAAATATTTAATGATTCAGATGTAAATTTCGAGAACATAGTTGATGATGATGAGAACGTAGTTCTCGAAATGTAATCTGAGTCATTATTAAATATTTTTGTGAATTAATGCTTTTGTGTGTCTTTTTAATTACTCTAGTGTCCACAGTTTCTGGCTTGTTTCAATTATAAGGAATTATATATTTTAGTAACTTGTTACCTGATAATAATAATTGTGATTCTTCTTCAGAAAAAATTTTCCATCTATTATATGACAACAAAAGTTTTTGGTTTGGCAAGCATCAATTAATTTAAAACCTTTTTTGCTCAGAGGACATTTAATTTCTAAAAGTCCATCTTGCAATGTTGCAGAAGGATCATTCACCAACTGATCTGGAGATGCAGCCAAAAATGGAGTTGCAGTATCAATGAATAATCCACATTCAGTAACTTATACATGAATTCCTTCACCTGCTTAAACTTTTCATAATTTTCAACTGCTTCTGCTTCCTTTTCACGACCGTACACAAGCAACTTTAGGTAAGGTGGAGGAGGTTTATAAAGCATTTGCTTTAGCAAACTCTCACAACTTCTCTTGCACTTTGCAACTGGGCCGAAATTTGATGCTGTAATTTTATTTTGCCGATGTTCTTTCCATAATACATTCTGGCTTTGTCCTCTTGTCAGTGTTTCAATGATTTGAATCTCCTCTGTCGTGTGGAGCTTATAGTATTTTGCTATGTATGCTGACACTTTTTGTTGAAATTCATTACTGGTAATGTCGGAGTCATCAGTGGGTGTATCAGGCAAATTAACTAAAAGTAAAAATTAAAACAAATTGTTTTAATAACGGATATTAAAAAAATAAAATAAAATAATTCAAAAAAATTATTTTAATGTAAGAATTCAGAATTTAATAAATAATTTTGCTTACACTTTATAGCAGTTTTGTCAGCATCTTGATTTTGTTGTATTGGAGTTTGCTCAGTGCAAAATCTGTCGTAAAATTCCACAATAAATTGGCTTTTGGGCACATGAATCTTTAGATTTTCATACAATTTTTTTACAGGCTCTTCTTGCAGATCAATGTCTTGTTTGCGACGCGGATCGAAAACATGAGATAGTGGCCTCAATGATTTTGTGCGAGAGAACACCCTAAAATTAATTAATTATTCATTCTTAAATTTATTCATATTAAATGTTAAATGTTTTTGTAGTTTTTTGATTATTTACTGCATTTTGCCTTGTTGTATCTAATTCAATAATCCGTATCCCACATGTGTGCGTTTTTCCTCTTGGTTTATTCCACTTATACAATAAGTCTGTGCATGTTGTATTTGGAATTTCATTTTCTTTATTTAACATTAATTTAGCATAATATTCAAGAATTGCTCCAACATGGTGACTATTTTGTGACAGTCTGAAATGAATTATGTAAAATTTCATTTAGTAAACTATTAATTTTAATCGCTGGATTTAATTAATTACTTCGTATGGTTATTCTACATTAAAATTATCAAAAAATTTAAAATCTTTGGCACACTTAATTATATATTACAGTAAATACAATTTAAACATTAAGTATGAATTTTTTTTATTTCATCGATAAATTGTTGGCTGTATTACATTAGTTGTTTTTTATATCTTTTAATTATTTTGAAATATATTTGTATACATACCCTGCAGCACATTCACAATATGCAGAATCAATAGAATGTTCTTTCATTATAACACACACATTGTATGTTAAAGATCTTTGGGAAGGCTGAATTTGAGCCCTCATCCCAATAAAACCATCTCCTCTCATCACCCTGAAATTTTTTAAATACCCATCAAATAAGTATTTAAATCTCTTCAGAGATTTAGTTTTCATATACTCTAATATATCTTGTTTTGTCAGTGTTGTAAACTTGATAGATTTGTTTCCCATTTAATCGTTTTTTTTAAAAGTAAATCATAAGCATTCATGATCGATAACCACGATGTTGCTGCTGCACGTGTTTTCTAGCCTAATATAGTGCTTATATAATTAGTCAACAGAAGGCGCAAGCATAGTGCACGTGCGCAAATCGGGAATGTGCAACTCCTCTATTACTGGTTGCTATCATGTCTCTGTACGAAAGTTCTGAGATGTGTGTCTGGATAAATGGCATTAAGTCAAGACCGTTCACCGTGAGTGTTGGACTCCGCCAAGGGTGTGTACTTTCGCCCCTCTTGTTCATTATCTTTATGGACTGGATAGACAGGGGCAGCCGAGGTGATGAGCGTATTTGTGTGGGCGATTGCCTGGTGGAGAGGTTGCTCTTTGCTGACGACCTTGTCCTCCTTGGGTCTTCTCGCACGAACCTTCAGCATGCACTAGACCGGTTTGCAGCCAAATGTGAAGAAGCTGGGATGAAGATCAGTGTGGCTAAAACCGAGGTTCTGGTCCTTTCAAGACAGCCTGCTCAGTGCGCTCTCCATGTTAGGGGAGCCTCATTGAGACAGGTGGAGAAATTCAAGTATCTCGGAATTGCATTCACGAGTGATGGACAGCAGGAGAAAGAATTGGATGCTCGTATCGGTGCAGCAAGCTGTGTCAGACGTGAACTGTGGTGATCTGTGGTAACGAAACGCGAGCTGGGTAACAAAGCCAAGCTCTCCGTCTTCAAATCTATCTTTGTCCCCATTCTCACCAATGGTCATGAGGCTTGGGTAATGACCGAAAGAGTGCGATCGTGGGTACAAGCGGCCGAAATGAGATTTCTGAGAGGTGTGGCTGGTGTTACCCTACTAGATAGAGCAGCACAATAAGGGAATCTTTAGGTGTTGAGCCGCTACTTCTCCGCATTGAGAGATCTCAGTTGTGCTGGTATGGCCACGTGATACGGATGCCGCAAACTAGTCTTCCTAGGCAGTTGTTATTTTCCAAGCCGGTGGGTAAGAGACCAAGGGGTCGGCCTAGAACCAGGTGGCTAGACTACATGGAGAATCTGGGTTCGAGTCGCTTGGATATTACCAGGGAGGACATGCGCCTGATGGCGGAAGATCGCGATCGCTGGAGATCCTCCATAGGGCTGCTGCCCCCGCGACACTAACGGATAAGCGGGTTTGAAAAGTAAGTAAGTAAATAGTAAACTTTGTGATTTTTGAAACAATTTTTTAAAGAAAAGTTACATTGTAGTAAAAAAAAAAAAATGTGTGTATAGATTAACTTTAGACAAAAAATGGAATTAGTTAATGTATTTTAAATTCTTTTTGCTATTACAAGATTATTACGTTACAAAATAATAAAATAAGACAATTTAAGCCTATTATCGTATATTTTTACATTGTCATTTTTTTAGATATTTAACAGCTCCTAACATGAACATAAGTGTAAACCCCAAAATGAAAATCACAGGTTTTAACTAAGTACCAGTAGGAGTATTTCTGGCAAAATTTTCAAATTTTTAGCAGGTCCCCCTTTTCAGACATTTGACCTTGAAATTCACAATTTTTCGAAATTTTCCAATTTCGGATATAAAAATCAGCCGGAAGGGCTGTTAATCCAAGATTTATTTTACCATGGCTGAAGACCCTTCTATAGTTCATCCAACAAGAGAAAAACAGGGTGTGTCACAGGAAGTTTCAGATTAGCCAATCAGAGAAAGGGGGCCTCATGCGCTTAATCACTTCTGTCTCATGTCTCATTGAAGAAGCGCTTTATGATATTACAGCAGAAGCTTTAATATTATTCAGTTGCTTTGCTTTAATTATAATTAAAAATATTGTACACTTCATAAAATTGTCTTTTAACTCAATTTTATATATATCGTTGTTCGAGATTCCCTGGGCCTTTTCTTTCCAGGAGTCGAAAAGCGGGGAGAGGGGGTGGTAGCTTCGCATGAAGACGCTTCGTTTCGTTTCCTTCTTGAACAATTGTTCGAACGCAAGAAAAAGAAACTTGCGTTGCCTTGGAAGTTTCTTCTATCAAAGCAGATGAGCTTTTAAAACACTGTTTTTCTTTAAAGTAGCAAAATACGTTCCACACAATCTCCCTAGCCTGGCTGTGAATAGTTTTCCTTGTTTGGCTGAAGAGCCGTTGGACGGCGTCGCCATTACAAGTTGACTTGTGTAGCCGCTGAAGGAGAGATCCCACAAAGCAGTTTGTGGGATCCTATGGGAAAAACTGCAAGTTTGATTGAATTTTTGTAATTACGAGGGAGTGAGTAGTCGATATCAGACCGGAAACACACCGTGTTTTTCTCTTGCTGGACGAAGTTTAGCCATAGTTCTTGTAGGAAAATTTTTATCATGTGGTTTCAAGCCCTTTTATTTTTATTTTTTTTTTTTAACAGACCTTTAAAATCGGCAAAATTACATATTACGAGGACTAAATTTAAGCTCACTAAAATCCTAGTTAACAAAGTCTTAACTTACATTTATAAACATTTTCTGAAAAGCCAGGACATCTACTTTAAGGCAGTGAAAACCAGAACTTTCCATCTCTAACAGAATCCACACAGCAATGTATTTTTGAAATGTTCGAAAAAGCTCATTTTCGTTTCCCGCAGCAGAGAAAAATGGGTCTAAATCCAAAATGGCAATAGATTAAAAAAACCAAATAATTGTTTTGAGCAGCCACTAGCAAGGTAACCTCTGGTGAAAATATGAAAAATTAACTAAACGGTCGAGCAACCACCCCTGGGTGATTTCACATGGAATGACTCTATATGCTTGTCATCTAGGTTAAGTACAGGGCACGATCTATAGATATTCATGGTCATGGAGCTTCGGCCATTTTCCATTGTTTTGAGAAGCTAAGGAAAACAGATTGTGCCAGGTGCCGCATAGATCGCACTAAGACCGACCGCAATCTGCGATAGAGATTTTCATTGAAACTGAATATGAAAGTGAAGTTTTTATCTGCCAAAAGGGCGGCGCTGCAGGTGCATTTGGGCTAGAGTTCCTGTAAGTAAAACGAGTAATGACACGCCGCCATTTTGGGTGTATATGGCAGCCATGTATAATGTTATCCTATGGGAAAAACTGCAAGTTTGATTGAATTTTTGTAATTACGAGGGAAAATAATTCTGTTTCTAAAGATGTATGAAAATTCATTACCAAATGAAAATTGTTAAAAAATAGTTTATTTAAGTGTGAGATGGATTTCCTCCGAAAAATTCCATGAGAAAAACTGCTCTTTTTTTGAACATCACTTTGCTCAGTTACATAATCAATAATTCCATATAAATGCTTAGGCTGTATTTATTTAATTTCTGAAAGCAATAGCTATGACAAATTGTTAAATTTGCACTTCTGTTAAATATTTTCTTCTTATTCGATTTTGGCTGTCTAGAGAGCACGTAATTTAAAACTGTGTTAATTGAAATTTGAAGGGGAAGAATCTGTATATACCTGATTAAATTTGAAACTGGAATTGTTAGTTCCAGAGTATGGATGAAAATGATGAAAGGATGATAATGAAAAGGGAAAAACAAAAACATCCTTGCCCTCGGCTGGATTCGAACCCACGCCTTAACGCTCTTGGCCATCAAGCCGGCTTGTTAAATATTTTATTACAAATTTTAAAAATTCAATTCAACTAAAAATAAGAACTTGTAAAGTGATAAATGATGTGAGAAATCTGATATTTTTAATACACAGTTTTTACCGTATTAAGATCATAAAAATTCATTCTTTACGACGTTCGTGAATACCTGTAAATACTGAGAGCATCCATTTTGTGGGTTGTCACGTGATTTAATAAACGGCTTTAATTGGCTGAATTCGCTTTCCATAGGAAAGAATGGAGTGTCATTACTCGTTTTACTTACAGGGACTCTAATTTGGGCCGATTGTACTTGCAGCGCCACTTTTCAATAGAGTTCCCTCCCTACCGAGAACTAGAAACTTTAGCTTCATTTTAACAATGGAGCTCGATGACCATGAATATCTATAGACCGTGGTATAGGGTGATTCAAAGTTACTGTGCAGTGGCTGGTCTGAGGTGGCATCCGCTCACAACTTTTGAATCATCCTGTATTAAATAAGAGGACAAGGGGGACATTCTAGTTTGGAAATGTAACTACCAATTCAGAATATTTAGAGAATAAATAATTGATGCGAGAGAACTTTTAACAATTCATGAAGAATTGAACCAAACGAAATGCACTACTGCACAGTAACTTTTGAATCACTCTGTATAATAATAAATAATTACATGAATTCACTATATAAAATAATTGAAATTGTTGATATGTTACCATTGAAGTCATTATCAACACTCTTGGAATGGAATATACCCACAATTTTAATTTTTACTGTATATTTAATGTATAACTTCATTATTGCATTTACATTTGTTACATCTAATCCAAGCATGTTCTGATGTATTGATGTTTATCAAATATTTATATTAATTTTAAATAATACCCTATTATTATTCTTTATTAATTTACTTTTAGTAATACCTTGAACAATACAAATATTTGCCATTATGATATAATTACTATACTTCATATAAATTTTTTATATTCTAGTATTATATGGAAGGTGAATATTACTTCATGTATTAAATATCTTATAAAAAAAAATACACTTAAAATGAACACTAAAATTGAAATTGTAGACTAGAATATTGTACTTAACCTTGTTTTTTTTTTGTTTTTTTTTACAATTAAGACTTACATTTTTAGTACTGTTCTTGTAATAGTAACATGTAAATTTTTCATGTCCTTACTTCAATAAATTGGATTTGTTTGAAGTGAAATTGTTTTTTTTTTAATTTACACATATATTCTTTTTAATTAATTATTTCAATTAAATAACTTCTTTTTAATAATTTCTATTTTCGCATTAAGAAACTGAACTAATGAAACCTCTTAATATTGAAGGGAAAAAATTAAGGATAATTTGTTAAATTCATACACTTAATTTGTTTAAAATTAAAAATAAAATTTTCCGTCACAATTACTGAAAATCTATCGGAGAAAGAAAACATGAAATGAATAGTCAACTGTTTAATGGTAGTGCATTATGGGTAGTTTAGTTCACGGACCATTGGGCAGATGTCGCCACATAAACGGAAGTCCAAAATACGTAATACAGAAATAGTTAGAGTTTCGCCTCTTACTTCCTTCCTTCATGGCCTGGATGACTTGACATGGAATACCCTCAAAACAATTAGTTACATTTCACTCCTTTAATAAGAGATATTACAACATTCTTATGAATTCACTATTAAAATTGCTAGGTTAAATTTCAAATACCGTAGATCCAATAGTTATTTAACATCTTCGACACCAAAAGGGTGGAGGGAAAAAAAAAAAAAAAAAAAAAAAAAAAAAAAAAAAAAAAAAAAAAAAGACAGACCATTTTATGGCTACCACAACCAAGGTGGCGATTGGAATCAAGCACAAGTTGATCAGTTAGAACCTGCAGAACAGAGAACATGCAACCATGTTTCTAGCAATTCTTCGGAAAGTTTCTTCTCATGAAATCACAAACATTCAAAATATTCTCCTCATCTTAACTTTGTATTGTTTGGCCTTTGTGAACGACTCTAGAGTGTGTTTCTGCCAAAGCCCAAAATGCAATAAATAAATTTCACTTTTCAATAGGTGAGACCGCCATGAAATGATGAGAAGTGCTACCGCTCGACGTGTAATCAATAAGAGAACGATTATGATTGGCCCTTCTTTGTTGGTGCGCAATCTATAACATAATAAACAGAAATAAAAGCGAATTTCTAAAAAGAAAGCTAACTTCCAATTTCACTGAAATACGAGGATGTCTGTATACAAGTCGCAAAAAGAAACATCTTCAAATTGAAGCAATGTGAAATTGTGCTATGAACATCGGTCATTGTAATGTCTTTCAAGCAAGTGTAGTGTAGATGGCAGCACCACTATGTAACGTATATGACGCTCGTAGTCATATTCTCATGCAGCGGTGAGTCATTCGAGTGTCAAGTGGGTAAGATGTCAGGTGCACTAGCTGATTGTACCCATAAGGAAGAAATAAATAGAGCGTGTATTTGCCTTCTGCACAGGTCCTCAACATTGAAACGGCACAGTCACGTGACTTGGGGATCCATAGTCGCCACAGCGCATTGTGTGATATCAGTGTGTTCTGAGTTATATTAGGGGAACAAATTTGTTATTTTGCTGCTGTATGGTACGGTTGCAAGGAAAAGTTTGTTAAAGGAGGGATTGTCGTCTTTCATTCCTAAGTATGCTTTTCTTATCCATGCTTTGTAGAACGCAAGTCAAACACTGACACTCTACATAGTCATTTAGTTTTCCTCAGGATGAAGCAAGGAGGGAAATTTGCATGCAGAAGATAAAGGCAAAAAAAATAGTTCACTGAAGATAGTTTTCACAGGGAAAAATTTGGGGGAGTTTGGCTGAATAAATAATATTTTAAATGTTTTTGCATAAATAATACATTGTGAGATACAAAAATTACCCAGAAAGTCCCGATCATGAATCATGTGTTTGTGAGTGATGTTTTTGCTTAGTTTTTAAGGAGAAAAAAATTAGCTGCGCCTACTTGCACCTTTTTTTTTTTTTATAAATCCACTAAATACACAGCCTCATATCATATGTTGCAATATAATGAACTTTTGTATTAATTAGCTTTTACGTATTTTGAACTAGAAAATAACAATGTAATATAATTTCATTAACACATGAAATTGGTTTATTAACAAACCAATTTCAATTACATAAAGACTTATAATATTGAACAAATATATAGTTTTATTTGTGTTGATGACGTTTAATAGTGTGTCTTAATCTTTGTACCTCAGCAGAAGTGGTAATAATAAATAAATATATATATTTAAAAATAAATTAACAGTGTGTAACTCACCGATAATAATCATTATACAGGGCGATTCATAATTCATTGTACAAACTTCTAGGGGAGATAGTAAGGGTGATTCTAAGCAAAAAATTTCATATGAACATGGGTCCAAATTTGAACGATAACAGAGATATAAACAGAAATAAATTAATTGCTGCCACCAAGATCATCAAGTTAACTCAGGTTCTATTACGCCAAGGATAATGAAATTTGGAGGACTAATAGGGTACACCGTTAAAATTTGATCGAATTCCAGTGAGTCGTTTCAGAGTTATGCAGTCAGCATAGTAACACGTGCTCACATGTTAACACTAACCAAAATGTGTTACGATGTTGACTTTTTTGCTTAGAATCACCCTTACTATCTCCCCTTAGAAGTTTGTACAATGAATTCTGAACCACCCTGTATATTATTGTATATATTTAAAAACAAGAAAAAATTTAAATTCTTCCTATTTGTCAATAGAAATATTTTTGTCCAGTTAGACTGTTAATCCGAAACACAGTGCATCTCCTTCTCTTTCAAAAACATGTCAAATAATCTCCTGAAGCATCTGAGTCATGTGTTCAGATTTCTGAGATAAGAAAGTCACCAACTGCTTCCTTGAATAATTCTCACAAGAAAGAAGCCACTGTTATGCAGTGATACAGGTAAATATGAAAGGTACAAGATTTTTTTTATAGTTACGTCTAGGCTTCGGAACCTTAGGTCCTAAAAACATGTAAGATATGTAGGTTCATATTCCCTTAAAATTACTGAAATAATGGCTAAATGCATAAATATTCTCTTAAAATCTAAGTACTTCTTAACAAACAAATGGTGTAAATAATTAGAAATTTCATCATATATTAATTTCAAACATTACAATGACTAACAACGTATAACTTCAAGTTTTCTGGAATGAATTCAGCGCCGGATTTATATCTCTCCTTAGTATAAGCCACTGACTTTCTGCTGCCCCTATTTTCGTGATCACTTGTAAGTAATGTAATGTACGAATGATACGTATTTAAGTAGATAAGTAAGTATTGAATAGAGTAGTCAAACTAATGAAATGCGCCACCCCCTGAAATCTGCCGCGGCCTATTGGCAAATCCAGCACTGGATGAACTTGTGTCGATTTGAACATAAAATCGATTTCTTTTGTGAAAATGATCTTTCTTCTTCACACAAAGTAATAGGGGCTTTGGAAAATGCAGCAAATTCTTCTGGCGTATAGTCTTGATCTGGGATGTAACACTGTTCTCCAGATAAAACTTTTGAAATTAATTACACTACACCCCATCCTGGGTTTTTATCAATAACATCTTTGAGCATTGCATTGATAAGTATTTGTTTAGGAGAAACTGGCACCAATTCGATTGCTTTCATAACCTCCCATAACACAAGAGGCCAATTGGTCTCTCAGGTGTAGGACAAAATACAACCAAAATATGCATTAGGTCTGATAATCCTAAATATGCCACAAACCATTAAATATGCTTTTTAGGTCTTTATAACTCTTAAACTAAAACATATATATTAAAAAATATTACATTTTTGTGCATATCTCTTAGTACTGAAACTATAAACAAAATATGTTTTTACCTAAGATTCCGAACCCTAGTTATGTCCATTAATGTGTTATAGAAATTTTGTTGAAAACTAATTGCCAGTTAGCCTTTCGGTAGTCACAGGAAGATAAAATTTCATAGCTTTTCTTAAATTTCAACTTAATATATACAGGGTGGCCCAAAAAAACTCGCCACTGAAAATTTCTCAGTCCAATGGAAACAGTCCACAAAGGGGTGAGAGATTCTAGAAGGAAGAACGCTACCATTAACTAAGGCAGGCGTTAACGTTAAATGGAACGAATTGATTTCTAGACAAAGGGTACCGAGAATTCTGGCAAGAAGTGATTAGTCAATAGATATTCAATAAAAGAGATAATGATTTTAAAAAGCATACAATTTGTGTATTATTTAAGATTATGTTCACCTCGTCTAGAAATCGACTCGTTCCATTTAACATTAATGCCTGCCTTAATTAATGGTAGCGTTCCTCTTTCTAGAATCGCTCACCCCTTTGTGGACAGTTTCCACTGGACTTAGAAATTTTCAGTGGCGAGTTTTTTTTTGGCCTACCCTGTAAAGACAGGGGTAAGGAGAAGGTATTTTTAAAAGTCCTGATAACCATTCTATGTGAAAATACTTCTAGCTCTAAAAATGCATTTACATTAAATCCTGGATTTTGTTCAGGAGCATTCCAGATGTAAATTCTTCCTCATCTAAAATGTCAATGATTTCACATACAGCAATAAAATTTTCACAGTAAATGAAAGCAGTTCCAGCCATGACTCGCAACGAATGATAAAAAATAAAATTAGCATAGAAATATTTTTACATAACGTTTATTATTTAAAACAATGTTTAAATATTTTTTAATCTGTAAAATAAACTTTTTTTAAAAATATACACCCTGAATCTAGTAATAACCATGTATACACAATTTTGCTGAGGTAATAAAATTCTTCACTGGAACAATAAATTCGTGCTTTCATTCATTCCTTTTTACAATGAATTAGACAGCATTTTCCTAAGAGATACAAACAAAAATGAGGATCAGAGGCCATCGTAATGTCTCAACACTATTAACGATCAAATGCGAAATTTTCAAAAGTATATGAGTTTCTTGATATACTGAAATACTACACAATTTCCTTATGCCATTCCTCACAACAACAGTTCCTCTTACACAGAATTATATTCTAGAAAATGCCAACAGACACAGTCTTTGCATTGTAAACAGCGCTGCATCGTTCTCATCCATCCCCAAATCATGTGGCTTGAAACCTCTGCTATGTTTGCACCCCGAAACCGGCCACTGCACAGCCTAATACATGCTCTGTATCTTATGATTGTACCAGTGATGAACAATGGGCTGTAATTCGATTTCTGTGGGTGTAGGGTAAATCTGCTGAGCAAGTGCACAAGGAAATGTTACCTATTTAAGGTAACAAATGTTTATCCAGAACAGTAGTTTATAACCGGGTGGAACATTTCAATGGTGGTCAAAGCAGCCTGTGGTTCGTCCAGGTCGTCCTATTGAATTCCACAATGAAGCTACCATGAGGAAAGTGGAAGACATGATCCATGCCAATCGACATGTGACTATCAATGAGGTGGCTTTACAGCTGAATGGCTCACATGGAACTGCATCGTTGCTGGCGACGAAATCATTATTCACCAGTTTGAACCAGAAACAAAACGTGCCGGTAAGAGATGGAAACATCCCTCTTCATCCAAAATGAAGATGTTTAAGATCACCCAGTGAGTACGGAAGATGATGGTCACAGTGTTTTGCGATAGTAAAGGCATCCTACTCGTGGAATTTCTGCCCCAGGCTCACACTGTCACTGTGGCCACTACTGCAGAACCCTAACAAAGTTATGGTCAGTCATTCGCAGAAAACACCCAGGTGCTTTGAGAGATGGAGTTCTTTTGTTGGATGACAACTCTCGTTCACAGAGTGCCAATATCAAAGTGGCTCACAAACGGTCCCTGGGTTGGGAACAGCTGGAACATCTGCCCGAGAGTCCGGATTTGGTACCATCAAACTTTTACCTCTTCAGTCCACTGAAGAACTGGGTGGCACCGGTTTCAAGATATGGAGGAGGTCTGTCTGGAGTTTACCAACAGGCAACAGCAATAACCATAAAACCTTCTTCGCTGCTGGCTTTGAGGGATTTGCGAAGCACTGGGACAAGTGCCTAAATGTTCATGAAGATTATGTTGGAAAAGAAACCAAATTTCATCGGGTAACTATTTCAACTTTAATTTCTATGCCATTTGGAGACTTAAAAATTGACTTACTCTTGTAGACAGTTTAATTTTTGGACATCCTGTACTCAGTTTACAGTCCTCTCCCATAGCAGAATTTGGACCTACAGGTTTGAGACACCCTGTATGTGAATACAGTGAAACGTTAGGCACAATCCCCATGGGATATAGAGATCTGTACATAAGTTAAACATTTACCTGAAAAATTTTGTACTAAAAATTTTTAACTTTTACAAAATGACTGCTCTTTGAAGAAGAAGAAAAAAGAAAAGAAAAAAAACAACCTCCTTAAAAATATCGTTTAAATCTTTTGATTCAAAAAAAATTATTTTGCTACTACTGCTTGATTGTCATCAAAATGTGGGTAAATAGAATACTATATTTTTTTTAATTTTTCTAGATCATTTTTAACTATGTTTTCACTAGCCAAAATTTTTCCACGTTGAGTTTAAAATTTTATTTGTGATCTTTAATTATTAGGAAATAAAAGAATTAATTTCAAAAGAGAATAAAAGAAGAAGTCTCACAATATTGAACCACAAATGAGAACTCGAATACAGTTTCTAACTGTAACGTTATCAATAATTGTTTTCACCTACGCCTTCAATTTACAATTATCCAATAAAATTATTAAAACTGAAGCAATATAAATCGCCCAAAGTTTTGTCATTATCAATTTTTCTATGCCGGGCTAGAAAGTGCGCTCATCGTCATTTGTTATCTCAACGGTCGAAATTCTTACCACGTATCATTCGTACAATCCCAAACAGTTTGCTTACCAAGAGAAGCTGAGAAAAAAACGAGTGTATATTAGGAAAAACTCTTTATATGGTCTTCAGCTTGGGACTTTCGCGATCGTCAAGTTATTATCCCCATTCGTTATTCGCCGTAGCGTTCAGGAGCATCATCGTAATTGAGGAGCTTCGACCAGACATTACTATTGGTGGATGGAAAGCCACGTGATACCGTCTGTGAATTTTAATTGCTCCCCGGGTGAAAGAGTTGCCAAATGAGAGGAGTGGGTCGATTCATTTCGTTACGGAACGCTTGCTCGTAAACGCTCAGCTGGAACTCGTATTTCTTCATTTCAGAGAGGAGTGTAGGACGACGACAAACTTATTACCGTGTCTAAATAGCCAATCTAGTATGAAAACACGCCGTGGGGAACCATCTGCTACTAAACAGTTCACGGGGGAAAGAAATCAGCTGAGTGCTACCAATTTTACTGTTAGTATTTTATTAAGGTAAAAAGATATTGATGTTTCTGTTCTGAAGAGGCCCAGCAGGTATTGTAGTATAAATACGGGAAACTTGATTACCTCTGATTTCTGCTTTTTTTGTGACTCATGAATGCTTATCGCGTTTTTTGTTCAACCGATTAAGACGGGCAATTCATCGATCGATTGGTGAAAATTAACGAGATATCTCGCTCCCCCGCCCCCCCCCCCCCCTTATTATTATTTATTTTTTCCCGTCTTCGCCCCGATCAGTTCATTGTTATCATGACGACGATAGTAATGAGTTTCCGGTCATCGTTGCTTCTTGTGACAATCCTGCTAGTTCCATTAGACTCGTATGCTTCGACGGCGCAGACGGCTGACATGAATTATTTCAACGACTGGGGGGTGCTGGGCGGTCGGCCGACCCAGCCCACGTGCGTCGACATCCCCATCAACATGACCCTATGTCACAACATTGGATATACAAAGATGCGTCTTCCCAACCTCCTCGAACACGACACGATGGCAGAAGTGTCGCAGCAAGCAGCATCGTGGGTTCCGCTCCTGAACATCAAATGTCATCCGGATACACAGCTGTTCCTGTGCTCCCTTTTCTCGCCCGTCTGTCTCGACCGCCCCATCTATCCCTGCCGATCCCTCTGCGACAAAGTGAAGGCTGGCTGCGAAGGTCGAATGCGAGTCTACGGCTTCCCTTGGCCGAATATCTTGCGATGTGACAAATTCCCCGTAGACAACGACATGTGCATCACGGCTCAGTCTGGAAACGCCGCACTCGACAGTAAGGGCCAAAGAAACCAAAACAAAAACCACACATACACACTCACATTCACACATGTATGCATGAAACGATTATTACTGTTTTCTTTTTAATTTATTTAATTTTTCACATTTCTGTGAGCTTAAAAGCTGAAGGAAAACAACAAAATTAAGGTAATTCAACTGTAGAAGCGTGTCTTTTTTAGTGTAAATATATAAAGAAATGATGTACATAAGGGAAATAAACTTCGACTCGAGTAAAATGCTCAATATTTCTTTCTACTTTTGGGTAATGTCAATAAAAAATTATTTGGTTAAAATGCTTTATCGCAATAAGAAACTGTTAAGGAAGGACCCACAGAGTTTAATTGTGTATCCTGTTTACTTGTATTGGGTTTTATGCACACACCCCAAACCCTGAGATCTTTAATCCCTGAAAGGGATGTGAAAAGAAGGCAGACTGGAAATGTGAGCATTCACCTCTGAACGCCATTCCAATGAAGACAGCTGCCTTAATAGGAGAAACAAAATTGTATCAGAGTTTACATCTCCTATTTACAAGAAGTTCAATTCCTTAATGTTCTATATACAAAGGCTTTATCATTGGCATTAAGCAAAAAATTAGATTATATTTTATTCCTACTTTATTTTACATTAAATATTTTACTGACATAGTGATAGATTCTACAATCATTCAAGGTGATGTTAAAGTGAAGATTGAAGTTAAGTTTTCATGATGTCTCCCTTCAAGAACAAATGCCAAGAAATAATAATCATGCATAATATGAGAACTATTGCGAGAGTTTTAACACTTAAAAAGTGAAAATGAATAATAAATTTGGTATGAATATTTCATAGTATTAACAACATATTATCTTTTGACAAATAATTTTTCATTTTCTACCTGAAAGATAGAAAGTTGAATATTTTATACATAGCACTTTGATTTATTTATTTATTTATTTATTTATTTATTTATTTATTTATTTACATTTGACCATCTTCATATTACATTTTAAACTCTTAATCTTCAGTTATTGTGATTTTTATTACAATTCAATTTATCTAATTTACTTAGAACCAAACTTAACCTATGACCCGAAGAAGTAGGGACCTCATTATTCACCAGGGACAGAAATCTGGTTAAATAAATGGTGATGCTGCCTTTAGTTTAATAAATAACAGTTGAAAACTAAATAAACTCTTGTGACCCTGGGAAGAGAGAATTAAGTGTTGTGAAAGACTGGAAAGTTGTCCAGGGGAGAAAGCTGAGAGCCTGAAACATAATTCAGGCTGGAGACAGCTTCATACAGTCTTTGACAAATCTCCTTATATTGTTTGTGCTAGCATCAATTTTGACAGTCCACTTGAAGAGACTGGAAATAGCTGCAGTTTGTTTTGACATTACGTCCTCTGTGTAATTTATTATTTTTTTTTGAACTTACTTTGTCTTTCAAATGGACAAAAAACTCCAACAAAAACATGTGGAGGGGGGATTCTACAACATTCATTCCATGTACTAATATGCCTTTTTCCCCAGTGGCAGATTTAAGGGGGTGGCTACAGGGGCTATAGCCCTCCCCATTGGTCCTAAACTTATACCACTAAGATAAATTGTTAAGATTTTTAATACTGCAATAATTTTACAAATTTACATTTACAAACTTCAGGATAGGAAAGACTCCAGGACCATCACTTCCCTGGGGAGGAGAGGGGTTAATTGAAATAATTTATAACATATTAGTCAAACCACCTGATTGGGGGGG
>JAHWFO010037430.1:1907901-1924361 GCA_023313115.1 Rhysida immarginata
TCTAGATCCCCCACTGTTTTTCCCTAAGCTTATTTATTACCGTAACAAATAAATATTGGAGGTAAACGTTCCATGAACAATTCAGAGAGCCTCCAAAGTAGATTAATTTACTTTTGAATACTGAATTGAAGGCAAAAGAATATTTTGAACAAAAAAAAAAAAGTTCCAGAAATTATAATTAATAGTTATTAATAAAAATACAAAATGAATAAAAAATAAGATAAAATAAACAAAAATAATTAATCAAAAATCAAAATAAAAAGCTGACGTTTAGGATAGAGACTATCCTTTATCAAAGCAAAAAGGATAATTCTCTAAAAGCAAATAGAATATTAGAGAATTATCCTGAAGTTATGAAAGTTGTACTAACGGATGGGTTTATTTATAGTTTGCATGGGGAATAGTAATATGGTATTGGCTGGAAAACAAGAAGAGAACAAATGAGATTAATTAGAAGAACTGTTGGGATAGGACAGGACGGAGGACAAATAGGAAATAGTAAGAGGGCGGCAAGAAAAATGCAATAGGAGGCCTTTATATTCTTCGTAGTAACTTACATAACAAAAAAGAGAGAAAGCAATTAGAGTCTTTTCTTATTTGGAAATTCAATTCCCTCACCCCTAATGGCATTAACCTTAGCAAAGGCACCATTCCCTCATTACCTTTCCCATATCCCTCTCCAACTTCAGCTATTCCTTAATTTGTCGCAAGCTATCTGGGCCATTTTCCTTTTCTTTTTCCCTTTTTTCTTTATCTCTTATTTCCTCTTTTTAATGTTCTTTCATATTTTTCTACCCCTATGTTCATTTTGTGTCCGTCCCTGCACACTTTTTTTCATAGGCTTCTTGTACTCCTTTATTTCAGTGACCTTTGATCCGGTCACTTTTATATGTGGTACTATTTTACAGGGTGACTAGCGACCAGGAATGGTCAGGGGATTTTTTTGTAACCAGGAACGGTCAGGTAATCATAAAATCGAAAATTTTGAACAATGTCAATAATATTTTTTCATGATAGCCTTTTCTTGTCTACTGATGATCAGGAAAAATCAAGGGAAATTCAGGGAATTTTACGAAATCTTTTTGCTAGGCACCCTATTATTCCTAACCTTTTTTATAATTTTAACTTCATATGTGTTATCCTATTGCATTTTTCTCACCGCCCTCTTACTATTTCCTATTTGTCCTCAGTCCTGCCCTATCCCAACAGTATTTCTAATTAATCTCATTTGTTCTCTTGTTTTCCAGCCAATACCGTATTACTATTCCCTATGCAAACTATATATAAACCCCGTCCGTTAGTACAACTTTCATAACTTCAGGATAATTCTCTAATATTTTATTTGCTTTTAGAGAATTATCCTTTTTGCTTTGATAAAGGATAGTCTCTATCCGAAACGTCAGCTTTTTATTTTGATTTTTGATTAATTATTTTTTATTCATTTTGTATTTTTATTAATAACTATTAATTATTGTATTCCAGGGTTCTTGTGTCTCCTCCTCCTCTAAATATATATATCTGTTCCAGATATAATGGATTAAAAGTGAATTTTTTAAAGTATGCAACTTTTCCATTATAGAGATAATGCTTTACTGTCTTTAACTTAAAATTTTTTGTAAAGAATGGTCTAGTTTCTACAAATATTTCTTTATACAAATTCTGCTTTTGGACATTGAATGATCCACATTTTAAAACCACAAAACTGCCTCCCCTTGAAAATAATTCTTACACCCTCCCACCCCTTTCTCACTGCCTCTGACTCAGACAAGTATACATGTGTTTCCAATACAGGATAATGATTACTTTTATCAAAGGAAATTTTCAGAAGACACCATTTGAAATTGCATGCTGAATTTCCAATATGGTTTTGGCAATGAAATTAGCATTATTTGAACTTAGTAGAAATGTCTTACAAAACTGATAACTGTTTTACTTTTAAATATTTTGCCATTACAATAAAAAAGACCTTTGGAATATATACCAGCCTATAAACAGCAATCCTGTTTATAGTTCCTCTCTTCAAATAGCAATCCCAGTCTCTCTTTTCTTTATCACATTAGAGATCAATTGACCAGAATCCCCTCATTAAGCAAAGGGTGGCCAGATAGTATTTGTAAATGCTTCCCATTATGATGCAGTACCTTGATCATCTCTCCCACAGAAAGGGCATTTAAATTCTTTTTGAAGGCAACTGTTAACAGGATTCTAGATATTTGAATGTAAAAGGCCTGAATTAAGAAAAGTTTCACATACAGTCCTCACATAGAGTATAATTCATTATATTGAAAAGCCTCAATTAAAAGAAACTGGTAAATCATTAAAATACTAGTTGTTACCCACAGCTTCGCCCGCCCGCGCCATCTGTTGAGGGGAATTACAAAGTAAAAGCAGATAATTTTAAATGAAAACCCCAGAAAGTGGGGAAGTGGGGGGGTCGTAGGGGGCTGATTTTTGGCGACAGAGCTGATCCTTTATTGATAAGCCTGCCCTGAAAATTTCAAGTCGCTAGCTCAAACCGTCTAGGAGGAGATAGAATTACAGATAAATAAATAAATACACGTAAGTTTTAGTATATAAGACAAAACCTAATAATTTTTATATACATTTGTTATTTCTGTGTGCATTTATATTTGACCATCTTCATAATTAAATGTTTCAGTTGCAAAAAGTACTGTATTAATGTTATCATGTTAAAAGGAACGTTATCATGATTTATCAATTGATAAAAATACATAACAACCTTCTTATGGAAGGGGGAGAGGGAAAAAAAAAAAAAAAGCATTGTCTTCCCATTATATTAATAGTGTTACTGCCAAATACAAAAATTTTTAATTTTAAAGGGGAGGGGGGGGCCCAAACAACCAGCAAGATTTTATTATAGTCTGAATTTAAAAAAAAAAAAAAAATAAAATTGCTATTTAAAATTGATGCAAGCACATATAATTGTCATAAAATGAAATGGGGGAGGGGGGGGGGGGAGTGAAAATGATAAGCTCTTTAACAAGGAAATAAAAAGCTCCTCCCATCCACAATATAGGAGATAAACATTTTACTTACTGGTATAAAATTTTAACCGATATTGAAATTGAATTTAAATTATTTAGATGGCATATTCTTCAGGAACCAGTCCAAAAAAGCTCTATTGCAAGAGTACTATTTCATTGAAGAGAGAAGGGCAACCTGGAATTTATCTTGGGTGGAGGTGGGGGGGGGGGGGTAAAGTCATTTAAATATCCCATTCTTGAGGAGAGACTAAACCTAGGGTAACCAGCATGTCCTGGCCCATACCTTGTACTGGACATACACTACATGATCAAAGGAGTTGGGAGTTGGGACTAACCTGGGGTGTTTCTCCTGGACTGGACTGGGCCCGCTCATCAAGGTGGACGGAAACCTCAATGCTGATGACTACAAGACCATTCTGGATAACGGGGCACTTCCAGCGCTGTGGGAACACTTCGGTGACGGACCGTTCCTCTTCCAGCACGACAATGTGCCTTGCCACAAAGCAAGATCCATATCTGACTGGTTTGATGAGATGTGGGTTGAAGAACTGGATTGGCCCGCCCAGAGTCCTGATCTCACCCCATCGAACATCTTTGGGACGAATTGGAATGACGTGTGAGATCCAGGATGATTCGCCCTACATCTGTCCAGGAACTGACCACGACACTCCTCGAGGAATGGAGGTCAATACCACACATACTGTAAACTTGTGGACACATACTGTAAACTTGTGGACAGTATGCCATGTAGGATAGGGGCAGTGATAGCAGCTCGGGATGGCCCTACACACTTACTGATTGAAGCTTTTTGCAGCTTTACGGTAGAGCAACAGGTGTCCCAACTCCTTTGATCATGTAGTGTATGTGGTAAATGGTCAGATCATTTTACACTCTTGTCCATATTTATTTTTCTTCACAATTTTTATAAACACAAAAATAATGCACAAGTTGTTTTAATTCACTGAAAACCAACTTAATAAATTTATTAAGTTATTTTGACTTATTACTTTGACTTATTATAAAGTGTGAGTGAATGATATTACAAGAAAACTATAACTGATGTAAGTAAATTCTTCAGAAGTTTCTTATATAATTTTATAATTATGTATTATTATTCTTATTAATGGTTTCAGTATTTCATTATTATTGAAGGGTTATATTATAAATAAATAAAAAAAAATTATTTTTTAAATTCCAACAGTTGATAGCAATAAAATTTGTGCCAGCTAAAAAATGCTAAAAATTCCACTTTTTACACTTCCACATCTATTTATTGTGTACTGTACACACTTAGTTGTAAAAAAAATGTATTTCTATGAGAGGAGAATATCTTCTTATTTCCTAATTTAAAGAAATATATTAATTTTATTCCCTTTATTTCAATATAAATCTTAAAGGTCTAAAAAATTTTATAATATATTTTAAAATTACATTTCAAAAAAGAAAATTATACTTCTTTTAATTTATTTCTATTGACAACCTAAGCATAATTTCCTTTTTTTTTTTTTTTTTTTATAACTTCAACATTAAGAATACTGATTATTAACAAGTTAACATAAAATTACAATAATGTTATATTCTAAAAAAAATTACCTATTCATAATATTATTCTACTGTAGGATAATATTGCTTGTTTTTGAAATTAGATTCTGCATGTCAAGCTTGTAGTCAGACTGACACATACGAAAACATTTTGGATAATTTTTGCAGAGCAGATTTTGGTAAGTTTAATAAAAATTCTTAAAAACTACTATAAACAGTTTATTGCTTAAAGAAGACACTTAAGAAATACTGTACTATTATATCACAGCCTTGTTTAAATCTAATGATAATAAAATAGTATCTGCTAATTTTTTAAAAAGTGTGATTTTAAAAATGTAATTCCTAATTTTCCTGTCTTGACGATAATTTATACATCAAATCAAAATGTCATAAAAGAAGCATGTCTTTCCACAAAGTTATTAACATTATTTTTCTTAACGAACAGCATGATTCAAATTGAAGTTAAATTTAAAAATGCTTTACGTAAACATCTTGGGAGGGAGTCTCCTTACAAACCCCTTAGTTTGGACATGTTGTTCTTAATCCAAACAAGAATCTTTCTTATGAAAAGCTGTTATTTATTTTAGAACAGTTTCTCTATTGATAATTTTTAATTCATTTTTTTTATTTTTTTATTAATTCATTTAATTTCATTTTTTCTTTTAATGAATTTTCACAAATCATTTATATTTTCCAGTATATGATAATATAGCCATTAATTTAGAGAATGTTAGAATTAAATTTTAATTTTAACAAGAGATGCCTTCTGATGTTTATAAAGGGTCATATTTAAGGCTTATATTTATATTAAAGTATAATTAAGCATTTCCTCCTGCTATAATTTAGAGGGAAAATGTTTGGATTTATTTTAATATATGTAATTTAAAATTTACATTTCTATAATTTTATTGATTAATGTTTGTTTTAACAGCCTTAAAGACCAAAGTTAAAAAGATGAAGAAGTCTAAAATAACATGCAGAAAAAGCAAACTTTATAAAACTTCTACAACTGATAAAAAAGAACTCCGTGCTCTCCGAAGGCCAACATTCAAGCTTGACAACTTGCAGGAATGTTGTGGTAAATTTGGCCAAGATGCTAAGAATAATTACTTAATTATGGGAGTGAAAAAGGGAGCTGAATTAATTCCAACTTTTATCATGGAGTGGAAGATGCATTCAAAAGCTTTTCGCAATGCCATTCGTATGTTCAAAAAACTAGACTGCTCTGATCCTAAAATGGTGTCAGAATCCATGTTGTCTGACAGATCAATGGGAGGCTCAGCACTATTGTCTAACAGCAAAGTACTGTCTGGAGTTTCCTCACAGCCACTCCCATCAAGGAAATCTGGCAGCAATAAAAACACCCAAAAGGCTGAAATTCCTTTGCCAAAAGCCCTGCAACAGAAAAAGCAACAGCATAGGCACAGTCAGCATTCCCAGCCATAATTGCAAAATGAAGACCATTTATAATTAATTGAACTAGAAACTTCATTTTTATGTATATTGAAACCATTCAACTTATGTCAAAAACATTGTGATATATAAGAGAAGAATATAAAGAAAGCTTATATGTGCCATCAGCCAAATATTCTTCAAAAACAGAACATATTTTTGATAAGTTGGCTTGCTTACTTCCATTTAAAAAAAAAAAAAATATTTCATTCACTATTTATTATATTAAATTGCAACTTAGATAAACATTAAAATATCACACCCCTCTTCCCCCCTTCATTTAAATCATAATAAAGAAAGAAAAATCGCAGCTATCTATGGTTTATTTTAAAATGTTGTAAAAGAAATAATTAAAATTGTATATTTATGTAGAAATGGACAATTTATTTGGCAGTTCTTAATTTTATAGTCAAGTCTAGTCCATTTTAAATTAAGATTTTGCTGTCATCTTTTTCTATTGCTCAATCCTCTATACAGGGTAAATTTACAAAAGCAAAAAAAATGTACAAGCAGCATTATGCATTTTTCCCTTTACTATTGGTCTAATGTCACTATGTATTTTATGATTATTTTTTCCCAATAACTTGTACATGTATATACTGTAATTTTAAAACACCTCATTGATTAAGTTATCAGTTAAGATTTTATAGAAATCAAAGATGGGAGTCCTTGGTTTAAAAAAAGATGCTGTAATGTTAGGAATACTTATCATTGATCATTTTGCCATGACAGCAGATTATTTCACAAACATTCCTTTTCTTTACAGTTAGAAAAAAGCTTTTGATATAAAATATGTACCGAATATTTTTTAACATACATTTGTTGTAGCTTATAAATGAAATAAAATGTTGGAAAATATGTGAACTTGGAACACAAATTCTTATTTTTGATTTTATTAAGTCTTTTATTAATTCAAATATTTACATTTAACATATATAATAGATATCATCAAAATATTTACATTTAATATATAATGAAGGGAGATTTCCTGTAAAGAATGATTTCAATTCTGCTTTGGAAAAAAATCATTACCAAAGAAATGAAGCTGTAAGCTTAAAAAAAATGTTTTTGCCTGCATTTAATTTTCAAGTATTATTATTAATATTATTAATTGAATTTTAAATCTTGTATCAGTAAGGAGACAATTTAAATAAGTTAGTAAATAAATTTGTACAAAATTATATATAATTTTAAGCAAAATGGCTTCAAATTAAATTTTAACGAATTCTTTTCAAAGCAGAATTAAATTTGTTTATCAGAAAATATTCCTCCATTAAGAGACTATCCAAGAAATTTTACTTATGAAATTAAGCTTAATATTACAAAACCTTAAAAGAAAAACACTTGAAGGTCCTTCAAAGCAGAATGTAGATATTAAGCATTTTGCTTAATATAAATGTTTATTTTATACACAAAACAAATTCAAACTTACAACTATTACAGGAAGGGGGAAAAAAAAAAAGGGGAAATTCACAAAGAGAATAAAAAAAAAAAAAGTGGGATGATGTAAAAATAGTAAAATGAAATTAGCATTGAAATAATTGAATCAATGTTCTGTTGTTAAATAGTCCAATCACTTTTGAAAAACTCTTCAGAATAAGAAAGTACTTTTATAATTTAAGGGTATTTTTGTTCTTACAATTTTTAAATTCAGCATTAAACTGAAAACATTTCAAATTTAATGTGTTATAACATATTCCTTTTAATAATTAAAATACAAAATATATACAAATTGGATATTTACAAAATATATTCCAGTCAAATCTTGGCACAACTATCCTAAACAATCTCATGTATTTACAAATTTACAATTCTTTACACATATTAAACACAAAAGAATAAAATTAGTGACATCTTTGAAATGTCTGGAAAGAAGTCTTATTCAATAATTTCCAAAATACAAAGGCAAAAAATTTCCAATTATAGGGCATACTAAATTATAATAGAAAACAATAACAATAATCCAATACTTGAGGGAAGTGCTCTTTAATTAACAAAGATTTAGATTAAATGAAATTTCTCATGGAATTTAAATTGTTTTTTTCCATGGCAGATCTTAATTTAAAGCTAACACTTTTAAAAACCAGATATGATCTATATAAAAATAAAAATAGTGTGAGATTTTTAAAAACGTTAAACAAATAATTCTTAAATACCTACAGATGGCTTACACGAGGTAATAAAAAGTAAACAAATTTTGTCTTTTAGAAGTTTCTTCTAATTAAATTAATTTAAATTTCGACTTCTTACTTCCAAGTTACTCTATGCTATTTTTATTTCATAGTTGTATTGCCTGAAAAATTCTACAAGCTGCCTAAAAATCATTGCAAGTTGCATATGGAAAACTTGAATTTGACAGAATAAAAAAAAAATGTTAATAAAAGATGACATGGACTAAATTGTCTATTGTTATAATTGATTTTTTCTTCCATTTTTTTTCATTCTAAAAGTCTTTATTGAACATCTGAAATTAACAAGATAGAAACTGTATCTTCTAGTCAACAATCTTCTAATGCAAGTAAGAAACTTAAAACTGCATTAAATGAGAAAGTGATTCTTCACTTTTAAATAAGAATAGGCATTATAATTAATTACAGCACTTTTCCTTGGCTTGCATTTTTTTTTTCTTCTCAATTCCCTTGAATTACAAACTTATTAAGGGGCACAAAGGTACTATCTGTACAAGTACAGGCAAAGAAATTAAAGCCCTTATTACTTCATGATGGCAAAAAGTAAATAAAAATTTAAGAAAATAAACGATGGGCAACCTGAATAAGAAAGTAGTGGATGATTAAAAACAATCCTATACTCCAAAAAATTAATTTTTACTTAAAACTTTTTGCTCCATCCATAAAAATCCAACCCCCTCCCAGATTTGCTTATCCTAATTATAAATTTTACCAATTTGTTTTGAAAGTTATTACAAAAAAAAAAAAAAAGTCAGCATAATGAAATCGTAACGTTTATTCCAAGATTTCCATTATCAGCAAATAACTGAGCAATACTTGTATCAAAAACTAAACAATCACTATTCAGAATTGCAGACTGAACACCTTCATGGATACTTCTAGGAGTGGCCTCCCATGTCAAGCGTCTACGATGTCCATTTAACTCCAACCTATATTTATTAAAACAGAGATACATTTTCTGATTAATTCTGATGTTTAAAAATGTAAATAATGAAAAATGAAGTGCAATAGTACTTTAAATGGAAACTTCAAAATACACGAGTTTACATTAAGTTTCTGCCTTATTTATTCATATCACTAATATTCAAGTCCTACTATAATCATTCCCTCAAAAATAAATCCATAAAAATTAACCTCTTCTGTCATTGGCACATTCCTCTAATCCACACCCCTGAGGAATTTATAAAGAAATTTTGCACTATTAAAGTCTCATTAATGAACACCTTCAAATGAAAGTTATTAATTTTGTGACAGACTCTCCAGTGGTCCCCTCTGAAAATAAGCTGATGCTAATTATATGGATAACTTCAAGTATAAGAACAGGACCATTCATCAATGGACTATATTTGGCCCTGACATTTAATGGCAGACCAACTTAACTTCTGATGACATTATTTATATCTCCCTGTGAATCAAGCCCACAGATATAATTTTATGTGGTGATGACATAGCAACTTTCTAGTGTAGTTCAGCCCTTTCTCCATGAATTTAACACCCCATTCTAGCCCTAAAACAGCACATAATAAGAACAGTGGTCTTGTTTCCCAGTTTCCTTGCCAAAGAGGAAGATGGGAGACCACCCACTTCAAGTCAAGGACATCAACAACCCACACAGGAAAAAGAAAACACCCCAGCACTGGCTTGATTAGAGGAGAGGGAAAACTTAGATTTTGACATCCCTCATGGGGCATTTCACTTGCCCTCTTCATTTCCACAGAATGATGTGCAAAGTATAGCTTCATTTTTCATCTCCCAAGGGTAAAAATTTTATAGCCTTAGACTCCCTTCCAAATCCTTCAAGTACTTTTGAAAGAAAAAAAATTATGGGACAAAATCAGGTTTTCAGCATTGAAGTTGTCAAGCATCATTTATCTGTAAAAATGCATATGGATCTACTACTTTTTACATTATATGATATAAATAAAAAATTAACAAATTTTTTTTTTCTTTCTGCAATTTATGAAATTAGAAAATAAGATTTTATTTCCATTCATGGTCATCCCATTCTTCCTAATTGAATCAGGTTATTTCTAACATTTGCAATGATAAAGAACAATCTTAATGATATTCTGGTAAGTAAACTTTTACATTTACTTCACTGCAGCCAAACTGATGTTCATTAATAGAAGATTAAATATTCAGAATGTCATGCTAAATTTATCAACTTTGTCAAAGAAGATCAGTTCCATCCATCAGTTCAATTTACGAACATAGCACATGTCTGAAATAAATTCCTTGTTATCTATATCATTGAACATTGCCTTCAAATACTCCCCCCCCCCCCCCCCCATTTTTAAAATTACAGTTATTATCAACTACAACATTTTATTATCAGATCAGTGGCAGGGAAAGGAGGGGATGTTTTAATTTGAGAAGCTGAGCTTTTTTCCTCTCTCCTTCCCTTCAAAGTATAAGACTATTTCAAAGGTAGCATCCCTATCTTCATAATAACAATAGTTATTCTCCCCCCCCCCTTTTTGGGGGGGGGGGGGAATCATTGCTATGCCATTAAACCATAATGATAATAACTAATAATAAATGCTACATCATATGTAGCCTTGTTAGATGGTATAAATTTAATGGTTTTAAATAAATTGTATATTATATAGACATTAACAATTTTACATTTAAAAAGACATTGACATTATGGTTATTATAATTAAAAACTTTTAAAGCCAGTGTTTTGTTTTTTTTAATTTTAATTTGCCTAGTTACAGTTTTTGCATCACTTAAACTCCATGTTGCCTTACACAAATATTAAGAAAAAAATGGCAAGATGTATATAATTTCATGAAAAGCATTTTCTGAGTGAAATAAAGCAGAAAATGCACATTATATTCGACCAATGAAACAATATCTACATTTTTAGGTACATTTATAAACTAAGAAAATACTTTTTATTTTTATTTAATAAAATCATGTAAAATTAATTCAAGATTTAATTAAAACTAAACTATGAGCCACTTTCATTTCAGCTTAGATATTAAATTTTCAAATTTTTAATTTTTTTAATATTTATATTTAATCTGGTCATTCTACTTTTTTTTATCCTGTATGCATTATTGTTTACTTGCTATTAATTACCCTCTTAAAAATGTATAATTATAATAAATAAATAAATAAAATAGAAATAAAAGTAATGAAATAATAAATTTTACCAGCTGATTCTGATATCCTTTGCTATATTTAAATAATAAATGAACAATGATAACAAACGATGAATGAAGTTTTCAGATTTCTTTCTGAATCCATTTTCAGAATTATGGAATTACTGTTTTATTTTTTGTGGCATGTTTGTTTCCATAGAAATAATTTGTTTGTTTCAGTAGAAAAATAAAAATACAGGGCGTCTCAAATTAAAGTAGAAAAATTCCCATCATATTACTAAGGTATTCCCAAAATTTCATGATTTTCTGATGAATTGTTTTTGCTGTAGTGAGCTACATAAAACTTTAATTTGAGACACTTTGTATAAAAATTCTAAAAATGCAGTTGAACCTCAGTTTAACGAATGTTTTTTTTCTCTGTCCTGGCCACAGCCTTCTATTTTAATACAAAATTTACTTCACTTTAACGAATGTAATTTCCCAATAGCATTGGCAATACATCACTTCAATGAATTTGTCAAACCCACATATAAGAAATCCAGATAAAAGAACACTCAGCTTATAATACCTACTTCTCATTTCTCCGAAAAACTGTCTTCTTTTTTTTGTAAACTCCGCTTATAGGAGCACTCTGCTATAAAAGGAAACCCACTAATGCCATTGATTCATTCTAATCCGAACTTTCAAGTAGTAAGCAAGCTAGATTTACAGCATTATGCGCTGTTCACACTGAGTCGGCAAGGCGGCAAAGCGTCTCTTTCCTGCCTCCCCCCTCCTGCCTCCTCTACCGCCCGCGCAAGTTGTTCCCACTGGACCGGCACGAGAGAAGCGGCAAGGGAAGAGGAATTATATAATGGCGGCGTCGTTTCGATCTTAAGTTATTGCAGTAAAACTTTGGACGAAGTTCACGGTCCATAGAAATTTGTAGTATTCGAAATTTGCTATATCTGAGACAATTCGGAATTTGTTATATCACTGTTGAAAGGCCAATTTGCACCATTGGGAATTCCGAATTGTTTCGTTTATTTTTTTTTGTATCAGAGTTCGTTATAAAGAAGTTCAACTGTATTATATGTCGCTGAGAAAGCATAATTAAAACATAACAAAACAGAGTATACAAATAATACTCATATGCTTATTTATATTTGTTCACTGTGCATATTTTTCTCGTATTTATAAAAAGTCTTCAAGATTATTTTTAAATTTGATTGTCGCCAATATCGATCGGCAATATTTTCAATAGAAGTGATCGAAAATCAAACTCATGATCACGTTTCTGTTCTAAAACTTGCTAATTTCCACCTAAATTATCCAATTAAAATTTAACCAAACGTATCTATTTAAGGATGTAAAAAGCTGAAGGACAATAGCAACTTATAATTTCACATTTACAAAATAAAGTGCATTCTCTTCATTCTATTTCACTATAAAATTGTGATCCGCCATCATTCTTTTGATCACGTGCTCCAGTAGCGTAGGATGGAAATGCTTGTTGGTGCGAATAGAAACATCACAATTCATGAACTAATCGTGGAGTACAACATTGGACCGCAGAATAACATCTCTGAATGCACTACACGCCCATTGATAAGGATGGGCTACAACAGCCGATGGCCAGTCCGGATACCTTTAATCTCCACTCGAAACCGTGAAAAACATCTCCAATTTGCCCGCGATCACCAACACTGGATCGTCTACGACTGGAAGAAGGGCTGCTGGCCGGATGAATCTCGTTTCCTACTGCACAATGCAGATGGCTGACGCAGAATTTGGAGACAACAGCACAAAGCGATGGACCTCTCCTGTCTGGTTTCCACTGTTCAGGCTGGTGGAGACTCTGTAATGGGCTAGGGAATTTTTCCTGGCATACTCTTGGTCTGCTGATACCTGTAGAACAACGCCTTCGTTGTTGCCAACAACATTCACCCCTTCATGGCTACTGTATTTCTCCCATTGGAAGAATACTTCCAGCAGGAGAATGCTTCGTGTCATAAGGATGTTATATGGAAAGGTTCCAGGAGCACGATAATGAATACAACTTACTCCTCTGGCCATCACGGTCCCAGGATTTGAGCCCGATCGAACATCTTTGGGATGAGCTGGAACGGTTTGGTAACACTTAATCACTCAATAGTTCACCACCCGATGGTTAAACACCGACATTTAATACACTTGCCATATAATCACGTGATTGTTTAATCACCGACGTTTAACAACCAAAAAATACGCGATTTTTTTAATCACAGACTTTAAATCACTAAAAACATGAAATGAGGAGAACAATTTTTAAAAAAGTAGAATTTAATCAAAACATAAGATAAATAGGCAATACATCGCAAATAAACTAAAATCTCACTTCTTGAATATCTATCCACTGTATTTTTGACACTTTGTCTATGTACCCAATATCGTTTTGGCACAGTTGGTTGTGAACCTGCGATGCCTTGCAATATGCCGCTCGTTGCATTTGTATATCCTTCTCGATTTCTTTCATAAAAGTCCATAGTGTCGGATGATAGCATTGAAAAAGTGCCTGTAATCCATAATGCCAATCCTCAACAGTGTTTGTAGTTCTGGCTATTCCTTCTGATGCAGTTTCAAAATGGTTTCACGTTTCAATGGGGAAGATGGTGGGATTGTAATGCTCACCACGTCCTGCTCCCCGCCTGCCTCGAATATACATGTGTTCAAAATACGAAAAAAGCTCTGGCATTTTTTTGTGATCTGGCATATTGTCAGCTAGTATAAGGAATGCTTTAGTAACATCTGCTGAAGGTACCATGGCCAAGGCTGGTAAACAAAGAATGGCCATTATTAAGTTGTCATCTAACCCTTAGTCAAATTTCATACAAATTTAATTAACTTTACAAATGATACTTTGACTAAGACGAAAATAACATCCCATAATACGTATTTGCATTGGGAAATGCATTTCTTGCTGCTCTTTCAAAATCCAGCAGTATTCTATCAGGGACAGCTAATTTCTGCTCTTTCAAAATCCAGCAGTATTCTATCAGGGACAGCTAATTTCTGCTCTTTCAAACATCAGCTTAAATTTTTGTTATTGGTTCAGCATCCGTGATTTAAAAAATATGTGATTAATTTTGAAATGGCTAAAAAAATCGCTTCAAAAAATAAGCTTAAATTTATTTTAGTGGTTCAACGTCCGTGATTAAAAAATCATGTATTTTTTGGTGGTTAAACGTCGATGATTAAACAATCACGTGATTAAATGGCAAGTGATTAAACATCAACGTGATTAAATGTCGGTGTTTAACCATCGGGTGGTGAGCTATCGGGTGATTAAGTGTCCGTACACTGCAGGAGCGGGTTATTCAAGGCATGGATCCACCACCATCCAATAAGCATCATCTGGGAGCAGCTGCTGCATCTGCATGGACAAACACACGGGACAATGCGTCCAGTGAATAATTGAATCCATGCCACGGTGAATTCGTGCTGTTATAGTGTTAAGTGTGGTGCAACACAGTATTAGGAGGGTGTTCCTAATAGACTGGCTTTTCAGTGTATACAAATTTTATAATAACATCTTGCAATAATAAAATTGTATTTGTTAAAAGTAAAAGTTTAATTGTTGAAATTTATTAATTTAGATTCTTAAGCTTATGATGATACAGTACATGTACAAGGGTTGGACAAAATAATATGAACATCTTTGATTTTAGACGTTTTGTCGAATATCTAGAAAAATACTTGACGAATTACAGTGGTGCCTCACATAACGAACCTAATTCGTTACAAGGCGAAGTTCGTTATGCGAGACTCTTTTTTACATAGTAATCTATGAAAAAGAGCTTAATTCGTTCTCAAGACAAAAATATTGGCGACAAACTCCCTAAAAAAAGAACAACAGTCATTTAATCCAATGTTTCCATTCCCTTTTAAGCCAATTTTTGTTTGCACTAAATATTTTCATCTCCTTCTGACTATAGATTAGGTTAGATTTGTGCTTTCATCACCCCTTGATTTTTAAACGTGCAAGTGCACATGTTCGATTCATTATATGGGACGGTTTCGGGACGAAAATCGACTCTCACAACGAACACTTGTGAGCGCAGGTGCTTGGTTCGTTATGTGGAGCATGGTTCGTTGCGCGAGTCGATTTTCGCCCTGAACCCACGCTCGTTATGCGAATTTTTCGTTGTTCGAAGCATTCGTCATGCGAGGTGCCACTGTCTTCTGAAACTTTGGGGGTGTAAAGAGCATGTTACACCTCATATATTTCAGCAAAGATCTTGTTCCAAAGGCAAATATGGGACCAGCAACAAATTAAACAAAAAAAAAATATATTTGGGATCATATTGTAAAAAATAATGCTTGAAATGCATTGTAGCTGTAGCATATGCTTACGAGGCTTCTTTTACTTATCTGTGTTCATTTGTATGAGAATAGCACATATATTCATGGAGATATAAAGGTTTGTTTAAAAAATTTGAAATTTTTTCTTATGTTTTTTGTTTATAGCATGCAGGGTTTTCAACCCAATGCAATGCCATTTTCAGGAAACTTGACAAATTACAGTAAATACAACACCCTGCAATCAAAATATAAAAATATTAATTATTTGATGAAATATGAGCATTTTTACTAAATAATGTCTAACTGCACATTCGCAAGTGTTATCAAAATGTCTTTTGCCTAATTTATTAGCCAAATATAGAGACCTACTCTTATAAAAAGTCCAAGCAAATGGGCGGCACGAAATTGCACACCAAATTTTTAATCCCCTCTTAATCCAAGCCCGAAATTGCAAACTTTTTAGAAGGGTCCACTCTTTCAAGTGGGGAGGGGGGAGTACATTTCTTACGGGGCAGATTTTACTAACTTAAGCATTCACTTAATATTTCATAAATGATTACGTTTTGATTAGTTCATGTGGAGGTTTGTAAAATTTTATATAATTTTACTTGTGATGCTCCAGGAGGGGTGGGGAGGTTCCGTAACTTGGGGATATCCAAAGGCAACCTCCACACACACCCGAGAGCAATCATGGGTTCCAGACCAGTAAAAGAGACTCGACAACAGGTTTTGAACTATTAAAAATCACAGTGATACACACTGTTGCCATAATTTATTCACTAACCAATATATACAGCAATCTAAATTCATAGATTATCCATTAACAAAAAATAGGGGGCCCCACT
>JAHWFO010037430.1:1929361-1987274 GCA_023313115.1 Rhysida immarginata
AGTGGGGCCCCCTATTTTTTGTTAATGGATAATCTATGAATTTAGATCGCTGTATATATTGGTTAGTGAATAAATTATGGCAACAGTGTGTATCACTGTGATTTTTAATAGTTCAAAACCTGTTGTCGAGTCTCTGTTACAGGTCTCGAACTCGTGATTGCTCTCAGGCATGTGAGGAGGTTGCCTTTGGATATCCCCAAGTTACGGACAACAGGTTTTACTGACAACAACGTCACAACCTCAATCATGGCTTGGAAAGCAACTCCACAGTAGACATTCTTCTCCCAAGGCTTGAGCAGCTACTGGGTGCGTCAGCAGGTGGCGGATAGCCGAATATCCTAAATTGTTTACAACTTAGGACAACTTAATATCCAATAAGGGGGCGCAGACCAACTCCCGAACCCAAGGTATTATGCGACCTGTGCTGAAGGGTGGATGGCACTTCGGTTATAGTGTTTTTAACGGAGCCTACTGTCTACCTGGCGACACTCAGGAGTAACTAGCCTTATCCCGGTATGCAGGCACCCTCGGGATGGACCATCAATCCTGCACTTATTACTCCAGTTTATGGAAAATATTATACCCCTAATTTCATCTGGCAACCCTGCAGGGCACCAGAAACTAACAGTTGATATAGACATGGCAGAAATGCCCTGTTATCTCAATTGAATCCATTCAGCCGGCTGCTTCTGAACCTGAGACGCTGCATTCTTCACAGAATGCGGCCTCTGGCGAGGTTAGTAGCAAGATTGGTAAACAAACTCCTCCTGGGCCGGCTAAATGCCGTAAATCTAGGAAGAAAACAGCGAAAGGCACCAAGGTTGGAAAACCTAGGGTCGGCCTGACGCCCACTGAAAAGGAGGTACAAACCCCGACCAAAAGATCTAGGTCTGAGGGTAACATTTCTTCAGAGGGCAAGAAGCCCGTGAAGAAACACAAATCTGGGACTTTTCGCGAGGCTTTAACAACTATAAAAATGGCACTTGCCCTGGATGGCAATCCAGACAAGCAGCTCACTGAGCAGCAGTTGGAAGCTTTCCAGGAGAAACTGATGGATGCTATGGGGGACATGCCTTCAGGAACTGGACCTCAATTTAAGTACTGTCGCTTGGAAGCTGGAGCATTCATTTTGCTCTGTGCGGACCAAGCGACTTCTGACTGGCTGATTACAATAGTCAAGAAGTTTAATCCTTCGGAGGGAGAGACTCTCTTGGTGGGTGAGGCGAAGACACTCGTCAAAAGCACCAAGATAATCCTAAAGCGCCCTGAACTTTTTAGTAAATATTCTGGAAAAGATATCCTGAAAAGGATAGAAATCCAGAATAAAGATTTGACTTCAACGCAATGGGGTATTCTGAATCTTACTTTTAAGGATCATGTAGCCACCATTGTGTTGGCCCTTCCCGAACTGGATGCGAGGATTCTGAAAGATAGACAATGGTTTTTATACATTGGGCTGTCTCAGATTCAAGCTAAAGTTTTAGGGAAACCTTCTACATCTTCACCGCCAGATGCTGAGGTGCTTCAAGCTAACCTGCAGCATAAAAAACTGGCGGCAGTCAACCCCAGGTGGAACTTTTCTGGCTGAGGACATTCACATTGCTCTAATTCAAGAACCTTGGATTTGCAAAGGTGGAATTAGAGGTTTGAGCACTGTGGAGGTAAGCTGATTTATGATTTTTCATGCTCATCTCCCAGAGCTTGTTTACTGATAAAAAATAATATTAATGCTCTGCTTATGTTCCAGGGACTTGGCCGTAGCAAAACTCACCTTTCAAATGGAAGGCAGAAACCAAGACATTATATTTGTCTCAGGTTACCTTCAATTTGAAGAGACTACACCCATAAACGACGATTTTAGAAGAATATGGGAAACCTCGATCAGCCATAATGTGGATATCATTTTTGGCTGCGACGCAAATGCTCCCCACATTATGTGGGGGAGTTCCAACACTAATTTGAGAGGCAAGTTTTTATTTGACTTCATCTTAGAAAATAACTTAGAAATTTTTAATCTAGGCAATGAACCAACCTTCATCACATCTGTTAGAAGGGAGGTAATTGATATCACTATTGGTTCTTCCAATATGAGCAAATGGATTAAAAAATGGTATGTTGATGAAAAGCCATCTTTGGCTGACCACCAACATATACGTTTTTCTCTTTTAGCAGATGAGGACTGGGATAGGACCTTTAGGGATCCTAAGCGGACGAATTGGACTCAATTTCATGAGGACATTCGTTCAGCGATCTCCAGTCTTCCGACTAAAATTCCTGATACGACTGACCTGGAACTGCGTGCGAATAGATTGCAACAGGCCCTAGTTCAGTCATATCATGAAAATTGCCCCTTGCTGAGAAAGAGAAGTAGACCCTGCCGCGTTTGGTGGAATCAGGATCTTTCTCAGCATAGATGAGCTGTTCAGGAAGGCTAAAAAGACCAACGATTGGCATAGCTATAAGCTTGCCCTTGCTGAGTATAATAGAGCCGATAGAATGGCTAAACGTGTTTCGTGGAGGAAGTTCTGCGAATCAGTCCAAAAGACTGAAGAAGGAGCTAGACTCAACAAACTTTTAAAGAGAGATAATCCAATTTTTGTTGGTACTCTCCAAAAAACGGATGGTAAATTTACCAAGGATGCTAAAGAAGTCCTTGAGACTTATGACAACTTGCTTCCCAGGTGCTAGGCCCTGCAAACCCTTGGATATTAATTGTTTGGATTCTTCCAGCAACATCTCCAGGGATAGCTGGGCTACGGCCAAGGAAGTGATTATATGTAATAAAGTTGTACGGGCAGTAAAATCTTTTGAACCATACAAGGCTCCCGACATCATGGTTACTCTGGCCTGGATGTTTACTGTGGTGAACCCAAAACCCTTCGCTCTCGTCGACTTGGTCGGTGGGTCACAGTCTTCCAGGCAAAGATGTTGGCTATAATTTACTTTTTACAGATATGTATAGATAAACTCTACGTTCGTAGAAAAATCTTCACACTCAGTGACAGTCAGGCGGCCCTCAAGGCCATTAAATCTCCCAAGATAACTTCTAAAATTACCTTGGAATGTCGTCAACTCCTACAGGTCTTGGCGCTCCAAAATAGCGTTACGTTATTATGGGTGCCTGGACATAAAGGTATGGTTGGTAATGAGGTCGCAGATACCTTAGCAAAACGAGGTGCCAAGTTGGCACCCTGTGGTCCTGAACCTTTCTGCGGTATTTCCAAACAAACCACAATCTGTGAAATAAATAACATCTCTTATCAAGCAATGATAAAAAGGTGCTTCCAAACAGACCACCGATCAAAGACATGCTAGACTCATGATTAAAAAACCTACTCATAGCCTAACAATTAGTATTCTGCTACTTAGTAGGAATAAATTACGGGTTATCATGGGCTTTCTTACAGGTCATGATTTACTACGAAAACATTTGCATAGAATGGAGATCCTCCAGGAGAAACACTATGTTTAAGGTGTAATTTGGCAGATGAAACTGCCCATCATATTCTTTTTGAATGTGTCGCTTTAGCACATTTTCGTCACCTCACCATGAATTCCACTTTTCTTGAGGACATTCACCAGGATCCAGTAAGTAGCCTGACTCGCTTTCTTATCGAGTCTGGCTTCCTGTAGGTTCTCCTAGGTTTATGGATCTTGGCACAAAATTACCCTCGGAATAAGTGCCTAGGTTATCTCTGGTTTTCCTTTGATTAACCTATCCGCTCTTATAAGATAAGACATCCTTCTGACCTCAACCAGCCTCACGTCGACAAAAAAGCGTCCAACTTTTGGTTGACGGAAGGGAGTCTCTTTGGGGAAATACAAGTTCAGATTATTAAAACTAAACGCTACAGAAAACTATCAAAGATTCGACTGATGGCTCTTGCAGGAAATGCCATATCGCAGAGGAAACCATCCAACACGTCATATACAGTTGCAAAATACTCACGCAGACAGATTATTTACACAGACATAACCAGGTAGCCAACATCAACATCTAGCTAAGATACACAAGTTTAGGGATATCCATACCATTGTAACATTCCATGTCAGTAGGGTGTCACATCGGCCCGGTAGAAACGCAGCATTGTATTAAGAGTCGATGCTCATTTGTTTTTTTTTTCTCGCTCTCGCACGCCTTTGCCGACATTAGTGGGAGCGTTAATATTTCTTGTATCCATTTGATTTTTCTTTTGTATGTTGTTGCATTAAATTTTAGTTAAGTTTCCTTACCATATTTCTTATGTAGTTGTTTGTACTTTTTTTTTATATATATCCTTTGATTTGCGTGCTCATCTGTTGTTTCATTTGTTGGGAGGCAGGGAACGATTTTTGGGGCGCTGGCATTGTTCTAGGAGAGATGTTTCCTAGAAGATGCTGGCTGGGGACAGTCCCTTGCAAAGTGCCCCTGGCGTCCACAGCAGAAACAGCCTGTATTCGTGTTCCGAGCACGTGGCACCAATGCCCTAGATTCATTCGAAGCCCTTTCCACACTCAATGGACCTCTTTCCATTTTTAATAGTTCTGCCGCCTTGACCAAATTATCAATCACACTTTCTAATCTCTTAAGGGCTGCACCACATCCACATGATACTGGAGTCACTTTTGGCGACTCGCCAGGGGTGACTCCTCGACCACCTTTCTGGTCATTACAACCCCCAACAGAGCCAGATTCACCCGACCCTGAGGCCTTCCCAGACTCCACCACGTTTGCTACGCCCCTACCTCTTTTCTCCAGGTCTTCCAAATGCAGAGCAAGCTCAACCGCCTCTTTATAGGTTTTAGGGGCAGCAACCATCAATACCCGGCGGTGCATTATTCAACAACTATTATTAAACCGTCAGAAAAGAATTGCATCCCTCCTAGGTGCTGCTTCTTGATTGGCACGAATGTACCTCTCCAGGGCCAATTCCAGGCAGCCGGCAAACTCTGCGACGGGCTCACCAATCTTTTGTATGGTGTCGTGCAAATCCTTGGAGAAGTCCCGAGAGAGACCCTCAGCCTTCCAAATACCCTGTCCAATTGAGCGCGCAGCTGAGCATAATCCCCAATATCAAAGAGTTCATGCTCAGCTGCATGCTTGGCTGCAGCCCCCCGCAATTTAGACCTAATTACCGCCACTTTAACTTCAGGGGTCCAATTTGCAATCTCCCCTATGCTGTCTACACAAGCTAGAAACACCCCTATGGTTATGCCCCTTTTTCACCAATGAACGCTGGCACTGCCCCCGTGAAGCCAGCGAACTCAGGTGCAGCACCAGCTGCAGCATCACCCTCATCCCCAGGCATCTTAGCTCAAAAATATACTCTCAATTCTTAGCACACTTCCTTGCAACCAACCACCACAACGATCACAAGCACATTTACAGTGTCTATTATATCAGGGCCAGCACCAGTCTTGAAGATCCGGAAATTACGGATTGCAGGTCCCTGTTCGGGCGCCAAATTGTGATGTGCTACCCCCTACCCAAATGTGCATAAGACACCAAAGGCCTAAACCAGGGAGAGCAACGCGTCAAGGGTTCAGAACCTGGAATGGATCTGGTGACAAACTAACTCTGAGACGACAGATTAACCACAAATATTTTATTTCGTATAAGCATGCACAGAAAAGCAAGGACGGTCAATGTGCTCAAAACTTAACCTAATATTCAGGGCCCCTCGCTCGGCTAAATATTTACTGCAATGCTTAAAGATTAAGATACGTAATTGAAGTCGCCTTGGGTGCAGTTCCGGGTAGAACCCCGCTGATCATATGTTCCACGCCAATTAGACTGTTTAATAAACGCAGTACACCTTTACACAGGAAAAACCTGTTCACCAGGACAGCTGATTTCGTGTTGGTCATACCGTGTCGACTCCCGCATAAAGTATTCCATTCAAAATACCGCTTGAAAGCGCAGTTTGCTCCTTTTACACTAAGCAGTATGAGGGGAGGAGCGTAGTAACCCCTCCTTGGCTAGCGACAAGGTATGAGACTACGAATCGCTAGGATGAGCTCCCTTCAACAAGGGTGAAATAAACTCATTAATGAGCACCAATCCTCAATGAATATTAGGCACATCCAATTAAGCAGCTCCCTCAGGCGTTCCCTTAAATGTTTGAATACCATGCGCAGACATCAACAGTGTCCTGCCCACGCCCATAAGTCACACATAGCTTAATTAAAACTAATTCTCTGTACAACGTTTTAGCATACACATAATACACTCTAAAGTCAACAGAGCAATTAGAAACATACAGAGGAGGCGCATAAAACAATTATCCACTTGATGTGAGTTGAGAACACGCTTGGAGTACTACTATTAGTACCAAAAACACTTTTCTCAGCACTATTATAAAAAGTTGTTTTAAGAGTTATTCTGATCCACAATACATTGAGAGACCATGTGCGCGAATGTTTACTACATCTCAGGGCAGAAGACACAGCCGCATTCCTGGGTGCATGATAAGGCATATATATAAAAAAGTAAGTCACTCACCAATTGTTGTCTTCTTAAGGAAAAAGATACCTAATCGTAGTCGCTGCTCACACAATATCGGAGTTCATTGCAAGGTAGAAATAACATCAATTGTAAAGGACCCCATCAAATCGAACATCGGTCCGCCATTATGCACGTCCCGCTCACTTCCCTGCACAGCTTTCCTTATCCTCGAAATATTTAATCATATTGTAATAAATGCAAACAAATGCATAACAAACTTGAAAAAATAAAACTAATTGCACTGTTGTGTTGAGGGAGGTAGACCATACGACTTTTGCCCAGAACGAGTTCCATTTTCTCGTCGGAAGGAAAACGTCGGCGACCGTTCAAGACAACATTGGAAAAAAAAACTCCACACAGGCAGAATTCAATCTCCCATTTAGAACAAAATTAAATTCTCATTCTTTCTACAGTAACAATACCTTATTTTATTGTCGCTGGAGGCTACAACCAAATTACACATGCGGCAATAAAGCGAGCCCACAACAACGAATGAAAATTAAAATAAACAAAAGAGCAACAACAAACACACGCCCGTCCCGGCGATTCATGAGAGACGCTCGAAAACGAGGCAGACGCACTCAATACGTGCAATATTGTTCTAAACAACTCATCGTTTCCCACATTTACAACATAATCCATTCCCACTACACAAAATGACTAAACACTGTATATCCTAATACCTCAAAACAACATATTTAAAATAACCGCAACTAAAACAATCATGCAACAACATTCGTGCACGGCGCTCACGTGCACCCCCCTCCCATAACCACTTGCTCACTATTCCCTTTTCCTGTCGGACATATGCAACCCAAAACTGACATCAAATGTCACAGTATTAAGGGGTTTTGCTAGAATTAACTTGGGACTGACTGAGGACTCTTTCTAGTATTTTAAAATTAACTTTTACTCTGGAGCTTTAACTTTATTGCATGTTAGTTTTATTCTCGTCCTTCCTTTGCGACCTAGACCTAACGTTTAGAACTGGTACAGCTTGTGAAAAGCATGTTACAATATACAGTCGAACCCTGATAACTAAAATCGTCACGGACCACATAAAAATTTTGACTTATCAGGTTTTGGAGTTAACCAGCAAGTTGAAAACGAGGCTACACACCAGTACAAAGATTACATGATACAATATTTCTATGAATTTGATTAGTTTTAATGAGATCCATATACAAATACAGTACGGATCCAGTAAAATACGGTCCGTTCCAACACGAAATCAATTCCTATGCTGTTTCGGCATGGCATCCCAATTCTACTTCTGGTTTGTAAAAATCTTCCAAAGGCATCTCTTGGTGAGTTTTGCCCATTTATTTTTTCTAAAATTTCCGTTACTTTTACATCGACAAAGGCAATGAATGAGACAGTGAAGTTTCAAAATCAAAATGATGACGGCCAATCTGAAGTGTACGACTGCTTTGAAAAACTCGTTTGCCATCATTCATGCAATGAACTGTATGGTCAACATGAACACTTCCTCTAAAAATGAACACACAATCATCATCAATTACTACGTCTAAATATTCTCCTGTTGAACGATCGCAATCAACAAGTTCGATTTGTAATTTTGTGTTCCGCTAAGTTTGATTTTCACAATGGGTGCCAGCGACTGTGAAAGATTCCTGCATTGTTTTCTTTTTCATGTGGACGGAAAAATTAAAATTGAAAAATGAAATAAAGTTTCAACAGGCAAAGCTTTTTTTTTAAGAGAGGTTTTGCTTAAATTTAGGAATACATATTCACTAAAACCAAAATTACTTTAAGTTATCTGGGATTTATTAAAAAATTTGTTTGAGTTAATGAGTGAATTTTCTATTGAGTTAAATGCTCTGGGGGATGGGACTTAGAATATCATTTGAGTTAACTGGGAATTTGAGTTATCAGAGTTTGACTGTATATAGATTATAAGGGTCGTACAAATGAAAACGAAAATTTGTGTGGGAAAACAAAAAGACGACGTGTAGGATCGTAAGTTTTTGTTTTCAACAATTGCAAAACTCCACGTGCAAACTGAACAATAGGTTGCAAGTGTTGCATCACATGAGAAAGAACAATAGCTTGCTTCATCCAGCCCGAAAGCAAACGTCATAGTCGTCAATGGAAGCATTTTGGGTCACCACCCCCGAGAAAATCAAAAGCAACTGCAAACAGCACGGGGAAGGTGATGTTGACAGGGTGTTTTTTATCGCTAAAGCCTGATTTTACTGGACTTTCTTGAAAAATGTACCACAGTTAACGCAGCATGATATAGGAAAACATTGAAGGCACTGCGCACGGCCATCAAATGCAAGCGTCCTGGACTTCTTCTCCACGACAACGCACGTCCTCACACCTCGAAAGCAACGGTAGACCTCATCAAAAAGTTCAACTGGGAAGCAATGCAGTATCCAACTTACAACCCTGACTTATCCCCATGTGACTTTCATGTGTTTGGGGACCTCAAGAAACATCAGAAAGGCCGCAGGTTCAGTCGGACGATGAAGTGAAGGAAGAGGTTTTGGAATGGTTCCACATGCAACCGAAAGAATACTTCCTTAACCTTTTCCCAGCCACCTATTTTCTTGAGAAAATGATTCTTCTTACACAGAGATAGAAAATATTTTTAAAAAAAATTCAATAACTGATATTTTGCTTTAAAATTTTATATTTGTAATCTTGAATACAACTGCTTTTGATTAGTAATTTTTTTGATCGATTAAACGTAATGTTTTCTATTTAAACAATACATTAAAATGTATAATAATATTTTCTATTTGAAATACTTGGTTTTAATCCTTTTTTAAAAAATTACAAATGTAATAAATTCGAATTTGAAAATAGCCAAAATTTACGGAGAAATCTTTTCTAAATAATGCAAAAAAAAGGTACCCGGTCATTTGGCCGACGGACATATGACCGAACGGAAATTTAACCGACATTTGGACATTCGGCGTAAAAGAGATGTTTTCGGCAATATAATTCATTTAATGGGAAAAACATGTTTAAAGGAGGTTATTTCGTATAACGAATCTTATCAGACAAATCTGTTTAATTCTTTCTACTAAGCAAGCATACTGTATGGACCTTTAAAATTATTCTTTTTTGTATGTACCGAAATCACAGCACCAGAACCACAGTGTAAGATTAGGAAGTAAGGGAACGACAATACGAAGTCACATGTTTGTCATATTGGTGAAAGAATCGATAAGGAGTTAGAGAGTTCTATATTTTTGCCGAATGAAATTGTGTTGTGAACAGACATGCTGATTTTCCCCTCATCAAATTCTACCCACATCCTCCCATGGATTGTATGCAGAAGTAGCAGTGAATTAACATATAAACATTGCTTTGCTGTCTAAATCATGAAAATGTTTAATTCTTGTCATTAAAACACTACAAATGCTTCATACTCAAGTAATATAAATAAACTGCAATGAAAAAAATCTCAATTCATACACCCATTATTGCTCTCTGCTACAATACAGACAGAACTATAGCAGGTGATGAACTGTGGAACTGTTTGCTGAGCCAAACAATTTCATATAGCTGTGGCGCAGAGGGTATTCAGTCAGCCCTTCGTTCATCGTCCCCAGTTTTTCGTTCAGCGATATTTTGGTCCTCAGTCGACTAAAAGAGTCGAATAATTCCAACTCGATATAGCCGTAACTATATCGGATTTTTTATTCGATTATTTCGATTCATTCCGGCGTTTTTTTGTTTCCATTATTAGACTAATCCAAAGGCTCATCCCCGGGAAAAGTCAGGGAATTTTACGAAATCGTTTTGCTAGACACCCTGTTAATTTCTTTAAAAAATTAGTCGTTTTGTGTGATTTAGTCGAATAAATTTCCAAGCCATTCGAATAAAATCGCCGATTACTAAAATTTTATTCGATTAGTCTATTCGAACATCCCTAATCATTAGGTTAGGTTGGTAAAGAGATGGCTTTCTATACGGTCCACGTTTTTGGCAGTGAAATCCCATTAATGTTTTAAATTACATAATTATGCCATGCACTATACATGTCATATATACGGGTGGAGTGTCCATATCATTGAAAACTCTGAAAAAGAACTCTACATTGAAAAACGTCAGAAATACTCAACCCATTACCAGTTGATTTTCATATTTGATACTATCCGATTAAGAATGTTTATGTCCCCTCATAAAGCAGAACAGAATTTTTTGATGTGTATGAATAAATTTTTAATACACGATAATGTTATCAAATATCACCCATCACTAATGAGTATCTCATTCTATAGAAGTAAAATATTCATTTAAAAAGACATACAGGAAAAGAATCGATATTATTTAATAATACATGACCCTAAGTTGCATTTTGTCCCGTTCCCATCTTAACCTACCTAACGTTATGAAAACAAACATTTATTTAAAAAGACATACAAAAAAGAATAATTTTAAAGGTCCATACAATATGCTTGCTTAGTAGAAAGAATTAAACAGATTTGTCTCATAAGATTCGTTATACGAAATAACCTCCTTTACACATTTTTTTTCCCCATTAAATGAATTATATTGCCGAAAACATCTCTTTACGCCGAATGTCCAAATGTCGATGAAATGCAGCATTTCTCCGTCGGTTAAATTTCCGTTCAGCCAAATGACCGGGTACCAAAAAACATTTCTTTAATATCTGTTTTTTTTAACGATTTTTTATATAACTGAATGTGAAATTTTTTTTCTTTTTTTTTTTTTTTTGAAGATATACATAATTTGTTGTTAAATGGGTCACATCTGCATGACACTAGCTAGAAAATCACATAATAGGATTTTAATCTTTTAATCACCCAGCCCTTTGTTAAAGCAATGACGTGGCCTTATCTAACTTCCTTGTATTCTGATAGGGAACAATCTCTAATGACGTCATCAAGAAACGCTCTCCATAGCAATGGTTTAAATTTTTTGAAATAATTTATGAATAAAAATAATTTATGAATAAATTTTTGTGAAATAATTTACAAAGAAAAATATGTTTAACTTTTCTTTTCTTTTTTTTTTTTCCACCTTGGTGTCGACCATGGCAGACGTGTTTTTCTGAGCTCCGTAAGACGACTGGGGCAGTGAATATACACTAGTCCAAGCTTTGTTTCATTACAGTCTAAGTTACAATTTATCTACCAGTTCTATTTTGTCTCTTCTTAATTAACCAATAATGCCTAAACAAGATAAATTACAAAATGCAAAACCTGCAACCGTGAACCGCCAACTTTCCCCGATGAACTCGTCCAGCCAGCGACCTTCCGAAGATTTGCTTCTTCCACTAATAGAAAAAGCGATTTCAACATATTTCCAGGATTCTTCAACGATTGACAACTTAGTTGGCATTATCTTTGATAAGTTTTTTGAAAAACTAGAGTCACGTTTTACAGCAATTTCTTCCAAGCTTGAACCCCTCTTGAAAAAAATGGAGGCTACCGCTCAGAAATTAAAGCAGTTTGAAGATCGACTTACAACGCTTGAAAATAGTGTAACTAAACTTAATTCAAATCTTTATGTTAATGAATCGTCCTGAATTGATTCTATCATCCGACAATTCGATGATTTTGAACAACACTCAAGACGATCAAATATTCGAGTCTTTGGAATTCCGGAAGATCCGATGGAGAACCTGTCCGATGAATTTATTGAATTAATTAAGACTAACTTGAGCATACCTATTACAAAAGATGACATCGGCTCAATACATCGGCTTGGTGATCGTCGATCTGGATCTAATTGCCCTACCATTGCTCGATTCACTTCCTCAAACATACGAGACCTTATACTTAAAAATAGACGCTATCTCAACAACTCACATATAATCATCGTAGAAGATCTAACAATTGCCTGATACCAGCTTTTGCGAACAGCCAAATCTCGATTCGGCACTCGTAATACCTGGAGTTTTGGAGGTCGTATTTTCACCAAAGATTCCCACGGCAAAATTGTCCTTCTAACATCTCCCAAGGACTTAGATAATGTTTACTGATTGTTATAATTGTCAAAGTAATTTAGTTATATTATTTTAATATCTAGTAGCCACTTTACTCATAAATTTAATTTACTCGTATAATGTTTATTTATCAAATTATCTTAAATTACAGTTTATTGTATCTTAATTATTTTTTTAATATTATTCAATTGTCCTCACGGTAAACTTTATGGTTTAATTTATTTATAATATTTACTATTTCATCTTTGCAATCATTCTACACAATCATTCTACACTATTTACTATTAGATTTTATAATTAAGTAATTTTTTTTTTGCTTAATTCTTATATCCATTTTGATGATATTTAGACACTTTTGAGATGAATTGTATTTTTTAATACATAATTTAAATATTATTTTTTCATATTTATTTTTTTAAGTTTATTTCTCTACTTCTTACTATTTCTCCTCTGCTCCCCGTTGTTTTGACTCATATTCCCGATTTATCTTCTTTTGCTGATCTAATTTTGTAATTTTGTTTCTCTCTTTTTCTTTCTTTTCTGCTCTACCTTCTTCATTACTTTAATTATTAGTTTGTTCTCCAAATTAATACTTCACTATTATTACTTTTTATTATTTTCAGCATTTTTTATTATTTTCTTAGTATTTTTTATATCTATTATCATTGTTATTATTACTACTGCTACTACTAACTACTACAACTACTATTTTTTTTTTCCTTTTTTCTTTCTTTTTTAGTAAAATTACTCTATATGCCTAGAACATGAGCTTTCTTCAACCATTATCACTTGACTCAGTGAATTCCTTTTAAAGAGGAAATCATACAGCATATATAAATCAGTATTTCTCTATATTTTACTTAAATATTAGAAGCATTAGATCTAATTTCAATTCTACTCTCGTTGCCCTAGACAGTATTGACATACATCCCAACATTATCACTTTTACTGAAACCTGGGCCTATTCTGAAAACGATGTTCCACCAATTCCAGGTTACAATAATATCTCGATTAATCGTACCAATAAACGAGGAGGCGGAATTTGTCTCTACTTTAAAGAAACTTATAAAGTTAAGACCCTTTCTCATTATTCTTTAGTTACCAATGATTTTGAAATTTTAACCACAAGTATTAATGATAAATATATAATTATTAAGATTTATCGTCCTCCAAGCGGACACTTACAGGTTTTTTGCTCATTTATTACTTCCCTACTGATGGATTTACAATTATCTGGTATGAAATTAATTTTGACAGGTGATTTTATTCTCAATTTTAATAAGCAGTCTCCATCTTTAAATTTACTTTTAGACCCAATACATCGGTCGGGTTTAACAGCAACCTCTTCTTTCTATTCCCATTTTTCCCCCCAACATTCTACCTATTCAGCTATTGATCTTTGCTTTACTAACTTATCTACAATATTATTCAGTAATACAATAGATCTCGTGATATCAGACCATTTTCCTTTGCTAACAATATTTGGTAAAAATCCATTCAAAGACCCTATAATTAGTCGACCTATTCAATCACGATATGTTTCGTTTGCACGTTTAATTATTCTTGATTCCTTCTTATTAATGACAGACTGGTGCTTATTATTTTCAAATGCTAAAAATACCAATCATCTCTTTTCTCTTTTTCTAAAGCAATTTTTATTAGGTTATAATCGTTACTTCACATATAAACCCTGCCACAATACTACTCATATTATTATTCACAAACCTTGGATTACACCTTACATACTGACACTGACCAAGAAGAAAAATGAATTATATCGCAAAACTCGACATAGTTCTTCGTCCTCATCAATACGAACATTCAAAAGGTTCTCTAATTTTGTTAAAAGCGAAATTAACCTCTCAAAACGCGAGTACTACAAATCCTTATTTATGCGCTTATATTCTAGTAAAAATAAATGGTGTGAATTCAACAAAATAACAAACTTCTAAATCATACCACTCTCCTTTTTCATAGTCGACCCCACCCAATCCTTCGACATTAACTGATTTTCTTGCAGCTCTTCTTCCTTCTTCGTCTGAATCCGTTTTTTCACCGATAGCCAATAACAATTACCCTTACTATTTTCCTAGTAATTCTACCTCCTTTTTTGCTACACCCACTACCCCAACAGAAGTTACCAAAATTATTTCCCAAACTAAGTCCTCTCCCATACCCGATCCTCTAGGAATTCGTTCAGATATTATTATTTTTTCCAAACAAGCGTTAGCTTTTCCGCTTTCCTATATATTTAATTATTCAATATCATCTGGTATTTATCCCTCTAATTTAAAATTGGCGAGAATTTATTCCATTTATAAGAAAGGGGACCCTAAGACCTATACAAATTACCGTCCTATTGCCACACTCCCGGTTTTTGCAAAGATTTTCGAGAAATTATTTTATATTCGGTTATCCCAATTTATCTTTTCTAATAATCTTATTAACCCTTATCAACATGGATTCGATCCTAAGAGAAATGTCGAAACCGCTTGTTTTGAACTAATTGAATTTGCATCTAACGAAATGGCCAAGAACCATTTCGTTGCGGCGATTTTTGTTGACTACTCTAAAGCATTCGACAACATTCCTATTTCCCTTTTGCTTGATAAATTATCATTATTTTATAACATTCGTGGCCCACCTCTATTTGGTTATCCACCTTATTAATAACAGGCAATACTATTTGTCTCATGCGAACCAGTCTTCATCAACTATATCAAGAAATCAGGGTGTCCCTCAAGGGTCGATTTTATCCCCTTTATTATTTAATTTATTCGTTAATGATCTCCCAAATGCGTGAATGCCAACTTTTCCCATTTTTTACGCTGATGATGTTACTTTACTGTTCTCTAATATTAATTTAACAGAGCTCTTATCATCTATCAATTCAATTCTTTTGATTCTGAAACATTGGAATGACATAAATTCCTTGATTGTAAATATCGATAAAACAAACTTGATGTTTTTTTATCAACGAAACAAGAAAGACATCCCTGAAGCTAAGTTTTTTCTATATGATAATAATCTAATAAAGCCAGTGAATTCAATTAGATATTTGGGTCTAATTCTTTCACATGATCTTACATGGAGTCATCATATACCGTAAATCCTCTACTATAATGTGAATTTTTTTGGCCTAAAAGAGCACTTAAATTTGCTGGGTCGTATTATACAAGAGGATAAATATCAGCCCTCCAACGATGACTGCTGCCGGAGGAAGTTTTGTCCGGAGGGGATTTTATCCTGATGAAATTACCGTATAATATACATTAATTATATTGCTTATACAGTGTCCAGTTCATTATACAATGAATTAATTCATTTTTTATTTGAATTTCTCGTCGCCAACATTTAATACAAAAATAACTCCTCCCAAAGATCGCCACTTCCAAATAGGCCTACTTCAAAACTGCCTCGAACCAAAGCCTACAAGAAAGCTTTTGCAGTCAAGTTATGAGAAATGTTAAACTGAATAAAGATTACTTGTTTTTTTATTAAGAAAATTGATGTACTGTTGTTTTTTTTTGTCGATGTGCGAGAGAGAAAGCTTTCCCTATCAATGTAGGGCTATAAACTTCCAAACTGCCTCGATGAAGTGGAGGCAGTTGCTTTTGTCGTAGTTGCCTTCTGTTCTGATCACATTCACACGAATTTTCCGTGTTTTATACATTAATTACATTGCATATTCAGTGTCCAGTTCATTATGCAATAAATTAATTCACTTTTTATTTAAATTTCTCATCGCCAACATCGAAAATAACTCCTCCCAAAGATCGCTACTTACAAACAGAGACCATAGATATTGATGGTCTCTGCTTCCAAACTGCTTCGAACAGCTGCCCTGATGAAATTCTCAACGAATATACCATGTGATATAGATTAATTATACAGCATATACAGTGTCCAATAAATTATTTCACTTTTTTTTGAATTCTTGTCACCAACATCGAAAATAACTTCTCCCAAAGATCGCTACTTTCAAATAGCCTACTTCCAAACTGCTTCGAATCAAAGCCTACAAGAAAGCTTATGCAGTCAAGTTATGAAAAATGTTAAAACTGAATAAAGTTTACTTGATTTTTCATTAAGAAATGTTCTGTTCTGTGTTTTTTTGTTTTTTTTTTGGTCGATGTGTGAGTGAGAAATGTAGGCCTATAAAAATCCAAACTGCCTCGACGAAGTTCCCTTCTGTGCTGATGATATTCACACGAATTTATCGTGTATTTTACATTAATTACATTGCATTGACACTTCCAGTTCATTATACAATAAATTAATTCACTTTTTTTTCGAATTTCTCGTCGTCAACAGCTACCATAATATGAAGTAACTTCTGCCAAAGATCGTTATACTGTACTTGCAAACTGCCTCGAACCAAAGCCTACAAGAAAGCTTATGCAGTGAAAATATTAAACTGAATAAAGATTACTTGTTTGTTTTATTAAGAAAATTGATATAAAGTCGGTGTGTGAGTGGGAAAGCTTTCCCTATCAATGTAAGGCTATAAACTTCCAATGGTTTTAATGGGGCAAATGTCCCAAAATGAATTGAATTTTGGTGAATTTAAACTTTATACAATTTCAAACAAAGACAAGAAAGTTCACTTAAATGCATTTTTACATTTCTACATTTTTAAGATCCAGGTTATTTAAAAATAAAGATTTTTTTTCTGTATACTTTTGCACATTTTATTTCTCGCGAGGAGTCAAAAATGGAGATCGCATAATACAAGAGGATAGCATTTTTGTTGGTTTTTTTGGGCCGAAAAAGTGGAGTCGTATTATACAAGGGGTCGCATTATAGTAGAGGATTTACTGTAGTTCAACTTGTATCTAATCTTAACAAAAAAACAAGGTATAATTTCTAGACTTCATTATTTACCTCGTAACATACTTTTACTTCTTTACAATTCATGGATTCACTCATCCTTATGTTACGGCATAATCTTTTGGGGTTCTTCAACAGTTTTTGATTTAAAACGTATCTTAAAACTCCAAAAAATGGTTTCTGAGAATTTTATCCAATACGTCAAAATCATCACCCATATCGCATGTATTTGGTGAATTGCATATTCTAACAATCAATCTAGCTACAAATCTCTTCCTTTATATATAAAATAATAAATTCTAATTTAATCATAACTACCCTCTTCAATATAAGCCTAAATCAAGATATCCATAGTTATTCAACCAGAACTGCTTCCAACATTCATCTACCGCTGTCAAAACGGGGATATCTTCAACGTTGCGTATCCTACACTGGTTTAAAAATATGGTCTTCTTTGCCCCTTGAAATTAGATCTACAGATTCATATCAATTATTTCGAAAATTATTAAAAAGGTTTATACATACCAATGTCTATAGATAGTGTAGCTTAATTATGAGAAATTTGTTTCTTCTTTTCATTTATTAGTTTATAATTTCACTTACCTTTTTTATTGTTCAAGATAATTATTACTCTTAATTGGTTATTTGTTTTTTGAATCTTTTTTTAAGAATTTTTTTATGATAGATTGTTAATTCAAATAGTTATCATCTTATCTATACCTATTTGGTGGATGCCTTGAACTTTTTTTTTTTTTGAATTTTCTTTTGAATTTCCTTATTCAGTTATTACATTACTTAATTAACTTATTATCTACTAACCGAACTACTTGTATTTATTCTGTATATTTGAGCTTATGAAACCCACCAAGTCTCAACTCGTCGGTCATAGACCATACAGGTCTTGGATGGGTGCCATTGTAATTCTAACTAATAAATAAATAAATAAATATAAATAAAAGGAATCATTTTAATATAATTCAATCATTAAATGATTCAACTGTACCCTGGAATTTTTATTAAATTCGTAATTTTAGATGTTGCTAAGTTTCTCCATTCCAGATATACAAACTTTCTAAAATTTCGAATATTATTGATTATTAATAAATTTGGGGCATGTAATTTATTTGCAATTAATTATGAAGCTTTCAAGAATTCAACAAATGCAGTTTGAAGTTTTTCTCGATAATAAATTTCTTATAAGCATTTTTTTATAGTCATGATTTCAACCCCCCCCCCCCTCCTTTGACAACACCTTTGGAAAATCAATTTTTTATTATATTTTATCATTTAATTTTAAAAATTGAAGGGATATACTAGTAATGAAGTGCATCTGAAGAAAAATAAAAATATGAGCAATTTATCTGTAATAGAATTTCAGTTATATGCATTTAAATTTTGTAATGTGTTATATGGAACTGACAGAGCTATTACTGGCCTAATCAAGCCAGGTTCGCTGGGAAAAGGTTAAAGGAATTACACGCCTTGTTACACAGTGCGATAAATGCCTTAACACATTTGGAGAGTATTTTTAAATTCCTTGTATACACTTTGGATAAAATAAATAATTTTAGTTTTCATTTGTACACCGACCCTTATATATTTGTACACCGACCTTTATACAATAAATAATCCGGAGTACTCCAACAAAACATTAAACACTTAATGTCTATCAATAGAAGATCCCGGGGCCTCAATCACCTCCAGAAACCCACAGATACGCTTCCCCTTAAGTGGCCTTTACTGGCTCTATTCTAAACGACTACCCACTATTTCTGTGCGACCCCTCTTAATGCTAAGGGCCGAATCACTAGCACACCACTCGAAAGAGTGACAAACGACACTCGATCAAGGGCTGAAGGTCAAGGGCTACTCGAAAAACCCAGATTCCAATCAGTAACGCATTTACCGCCTTCCCTCTGTCGAGTGTTGCTTGATGCTTTCCTTGAAGAAACCAGTCATGGGTTTGAGAATTTTTTAACGAAAGTGACGAAATTTTCGCATGGAAAGCGTCACGTTGCTAGGCAACAACAATGGAGGACATAGGTCAATGAAACAAGGAGTGAAGTAGAAAAGAAAATCTTTGTTTAGTGTTGCCTACAAATATAGCTTATTTAACAAAAAATGTTTGCCTTAAATAAATTATTAAATAGTTAAATATATTTTACCATTTTACATTTCTTAAATATTCATTTTAGGTTAATTAAGGGAATTAATAGTTCATAAGCTTAATAAAATAAACGAGAAAATTTTTTAAATACTGCTTCATATCAATTTATTTATTTATTTAATTTAATTTTATTTATTTAATTTAATTTATTTATTTATTTATTTAATTTTATTTTATTTAATTTAATTTATTGATTGTAATGCAATATTTTCGTATAAAATAGTAATAATTTTTAATAGCATAAATGTTAGAACGCGCATATAATTTAAAAATATATATGCATGTTTATAAAATAATAAAGGCATACATAATAAATTTTGCCACAGCAGTTTTTCTGCCCTCCCCCCGCCTCTATTCGTTTGAACTCCTCCTATATGGAGCCCATTTCAAAATGAACGTTTTTAATAAGTTTTTAATACGACGGTATCTCGCAACAAGATATAATGATACCTTTCAATTAAAGGCATTCTACGTAAACTTGTTCGTTTTTCGCGCTGAAGTAAAAACAATGCAATGGCATGACATTTTTACTACGAAGCGATGAAATGGCTGCCATGCTGTTTCACTAGATCAGCAAGGTGGAGTGGAGAATTCGCTCCTCAAGTGGCCAAAAATGGTCACTTGAAATTTGGAGTGGCAAACTCTCTTCACACTCCAGTATAACGCGTTACTGATGAGATGAGGGCAGATCTTCCCTTGGATGCGGTCGCTGGAGTAGGAAACCTTACTCGACTCGACTCTTACAGCGCCTAGTGATTCGGCCCTAAGTCTTAGGCAGGAATTATCAGCAATTATCCTCTATTAATCATACAAGGAAATTCAAAGCATGGACCAGTTAATCAAAAGTACGATGGGTTCATATCAGTTGCCGTCTGTCTCTCTCTTTTGTAGTTTCACTGCGTGTTTAAGCAACGTGTTCCTTACAACGGGATTTTAAAGAGCGCAGGTGCAACTGACAGATCGCATCATGCCCTCCTTTTAATTCTAGGCTCCCCCTGATTGCTGGCTTGCAAATTGCAGCACACAAGACAAGGAACAGGAGGAAGAAGGCAGTAACCTCCCCTTAAGTATTCACGAAATTCAGTTGGCATGTCTCCTAACGCCTCACCGCCAATTACACCCACGTCTCTACTAGCCTGCCGGGCGGAGTAACAGACAATTTGCAACTTATATGCCTCATACTCCAATATTACTGGCTTGTTGTGGTTTAACAGACAAGCTTATCATATATGGCAATTTCTAAGTTACACATGTATGCAATACAAGCAGACAGTCGTGCTTTCTTATTATTTACAATGACATAAGGTTCAATCACAGAACGGAAGGTGCTACACCATATCCATCCGCTATTCTGTTTGCTTGACGCAGAGCTCGACAAATTCCAAAAATCTGAATAGACAGTTGGCTACCACTGCAATTTTCATGGTAGCCAACCAAAACATGATATAACCTAACCTAACCCCAACCCTACACACACGGGCACACTTACGCAGCTTAGAGAGAACTATGACCACACTTGATTTTCAGGAATATTAAAATAGCCAAAAATTGAATCTTAGAAATGAATAAATATAATAATTTTATTGAAAGCAGCTTACTGTTTGTACATCTTGGTAGAAATGTATACGCAGTTGTCACATACTGGCTATGTACTGATGAGATTTTTTAAAACATCGAAACTTGACATTGATGTTTGATTGGATGTGCCTTGCACTTCTCATTCCCCATCGGCAGCCATGTGGTGGTTGCCAATAGCACTTATGACGGCAGGGGCAGTTGTGCGTTTTCTTGAATTAAGCATTATTTATTATTTTTTTATATAAAGCAATTCAATGTCACTGGATGAATTTTCAAACGAAGTATTAAAAAAATAAAGGTCGAATATAAAACATACTTTATTTATTGAAAAAATAAGACAATAAAAAATCAGAGGGAAAAAACGCACATGGGATTCGAATCAGGGCACAAGACATGAGCCATGCGGCCAATTGAAATGCCTTCCACCGATAAGACTAATGAACTGGACAACTTTTGTTTATTCATCGCACATTTCACAGATGCTACAAGCCGTGCCTGACCTGACATAACAAATATTTCATCAATGAGGAACGAAAATCTAGCATAACAATATGTACCAACAGAGTAATCACGAACAGTAAATACGTAAATAAACAGGAAAGAAAGCCACCGATAAGAAAGGCCTGCCCAATTCGTACTGAGGCAGGGCTTGGAGGCTGGCAATAAGTGGAGATTTGAACTTCTTGGGTATGCAGTTCCACTTGTGACAGTTAGGAGAATTAAAGTAATGATCAAGCTGGAGCCTCCACAAAAATATTTATGTAAGAGCTAATTTCACTACAAATTTAAGTTTCCGGTGGTTACGGTGGTTTCACAGTAATGTGATTAGGCCTTCCAATCGGCTGCCGCATTGGCCAGTAGCCACGTGGCTATCACCTGTTTGAAAGTTGTAGCCAAAATGGAATTTCTGATAGCAATTGGCTACCAAAATATAGTATTTGTCGAGCTCTGTTAATGTGTGGGTAGAGAACATAGTCACCATCAGTCGTGTTGCGTTTGAAAATTATGCATTCAGGAACGCCGGAATTTAACATAGCCTGTTCCGTACACCACGTTAACAATTAATCTACCGTATTTACTCGATTCTAAGGCGCCTTAGAATCGAGTAAAAATGGTAAAAAAGTGCGCCTTAGAATCGAGTAAATACGGTATGTAGCAAAGAAAAAAGAACGGTCTCACCAAGCAGACATCTCATGGGGTTGTTTTCTCAACTTTGCAATCGGCATCACTATCGATTGGTCGACCCCAATGGCGGCACTTGTTCTCAAGATCGGCGTCGCACATCATTATCGTAATTTCAACTCCGATTTCAAAACTTTACTAATGCCCACATTAATTACCATGGAGCACAACAAATACTGCTACAGTTTACTCCGATGAGCAATACACACAATCTCAATGTAGGGAAAAACTAGCATCCTTTCCCTATGGTCACATATTACCGCTCATTCGTTGTTGTTTTTTTCTCTTACCATAAACAAGACAATTTAATATCTGCCAGATTCCCAGAATCTCCCTCCCAACAAAGGATGTGCCATAACTCATGACACTGCATTGTTGCAGCATCCCAGCAGCCACACTGCTTACAATAATAGGTAAACATTAAAATAACAACGATTAAAATTACTTACTAAAGAAATACCTAGCAAAACTCGCACACTACTTTTAAAAAACCGAAATTATGGCATTAACACTGAATGACACTTGCGCTTGGAGCAGTACCTATAAACTACCCTATTTGCTCTACAATCTACGATGTGCTAAAACGACTATTGCAATAATCCAAAAATAAATAAATAAATAAATACACAAACACACACTGACTACAGTCACATATGCCTGCCCTTAAAGCCAACCAAGAACCATGTTCATGTTTCACAATCGAGACCACCATACCATTGCTAATCGAGCAGATCTATTTCCCAGAATAGTACCCACAACCCACTCCAAAGATGTCAACTTTGCCATATGCTTCTTTCGGGGCTGTTTATGTTCCTCCACCTTGGACTGTTTTTCTTCAGAGCTGCATGTGCGCAACCCACGCTGTGATGCGTCCAACACGTATTCTCTACTCCCAATCGATGTGGCATTAACATCGCTCTTAAAGCGATTCATCTCACTCATGCCTGGCCCTTCGAACACCTGTTTCTCTTTACCTTTTGACCCCATGGACATACCTTCTTTATTCCCTATATCACATTCGGTGCTTAAATCCACCATGACCACACAGGGCAAAACTCCCTGTGCCCACCGCGACGTCCCTCATCTCAGGGCCTTCACCTTGCTGTGCAGGATTTTCACCTCTTACACGGGGACCCCCACACGGACACTCTTTCTTTTAACAACCTGCCTGTCGCAGAACCTAAGCCCCTGCACTGATTGGAATTATCCTGCCACCCGGCAACAGCCGAATTACCCTGACTGGACCAAATCGTCGTTTACTACCTTGTCCTCTTCCATAGATAATGGCATATGCCCCTGGATGCACCCGACCTCGCGAAACACCCACATCATTGCATACCTGGTTCTCCTTATCCTTATCCCTATGCGAAACTAGAGCAGTCCCCTGCCTCTTTGCCTCAGCATTAACTGCTTGATACCCCTTGTCCGCATCCTCCATACCGGCCACTGTGACTGCTCACATATGAAGGAGATTCCTTCAAGCAGGTCCTTCCCAAGGATTCCGTCATTAGGTCGATCTGCGAAGGAGTGAAACAGAAAGTCACATCGGGGCAACGCCCTTCCAAGGATTTTAACATCTAACGTGACCTCTTGCTTAATATGGATACATCCACCATTCACCTATCAACCTCATGAATGGGGCCCTGCAGTGATTGGCAGAATAGCTCATCATCGAGGAACGACACATGTGATCCGGTGTCGACCAGCACATCGACCAGATGCCCTTGGATCGATACCCCCACTCGGTACAGGCGATCTTTCCCTCTCTTAAGCACTATTGGCCCATCCTCTTCTGGCGTGGCCTGAGTCAAATCCTGTTGTCTGCAATGGCAGCAGTTCTGGGCATAATGCCCATGGGCACCACATTTAAAACATGTGAGCTCCCTTTTATTAGCACGTGCCTTTCCATTACCCTCTTTCAGCAGTTTCTCCATCATCTCCCAGAGCTCTTGCAGTTCGCGCTTGCACGGACATTCTCGCTCCAATGGCTCTGGAGTGGCACTCACGAAACCCTTTGCAAATTTTTTAATGCGTGACGCTGCAGGCACATTTTCTTCGTCAGAGTCCAACATACCAGATTCCACCTCAACGCCGCTGCTCTCTCCATGGTGACCTAGTTCCAGTTCCTCAGACTCCATGGCACACTTTACGGCCTCCTCGAAGGTTTTAGGAGCAGTTGCTTTTAATAACTTTTTGTGGGGAAGCAATGTCCGATGCCAAAACCACTCCAGCAAACTTCTCCCTCGAGGCCTCCATGTTAGGGTTGGCTTGTAGGAAACGGTCCATGGCCATCTGGAGACTGTCAGTATACTAGGGTTGGCTTGTAATAGTCAAGGACAGTCTCCTTTCTCCGCTGAATGACGTCGTACAGCTCCTTGCCATAATCTTTGTCGATCTTTACCCGGCCGAAGTTGACCAAGCCGTGATCGGAACAAGGCAAAGCTGTCGACGAAGAACAGCTCAGGCTCTGCCGCTTTTACGCGCACCGTTACCCTTTAATTTAGAATTAGCTACGGTTAACTTAATCTCATCGTTCCAATGTGCAAGTGCTCCAATACTTTCCACTGCCTTTAGAAAGCCAGAGACACTAATCCCTATTCCTTCTCCTGAAAACATGGGTAGGGTGCCGGTGTAGCCTGCCATCTTGGGCACAACCGCCCCATCCCCATTCTCGCCGGCTGCACCGTCGTTAATATACTTCACACAACTAACACTACTAGTGTCCTCACAAACTACCACCAGTACCACAGCACTCCTGTTCTTTGCAAGTCCATGTTCGGGCGCCAATATGTCCATGAGCCCATGCACGGGGGAGCATCTCAAAAGGTCAGATCCTGCTAGACGCAACTTCCACGCAGTGGGTTGTGGCGTTGTTTGATCTCACCGGAATTTGAAACAAATAAGATGACTAATTGCTACAGTTCACCTCCGATGAGCAATACACACAATCTCAATGTAGGGAAAAAACTAGCTTCCTTTCCCTACGGCCACATCTTACTGCTCATTTGTTTTGATTTTTTTCCTTACCATAAACAAGACAATTTAATATCTGCCTAGAATCTCCCTCCCAACAAAGGATTTGTCATAGAATCATCCACACAGCTTACAACCGGTAAAACATTAAAACGACAATGATTAAAATTACTTACTAAAAAAAAAAGAAAAACCTAGCAAAACTCGCACGCTACTTTCAAAAGACTGAAATTACGGCATTAGCACTAAATGAAACTTGCGCTTGGAGCAGTACCTATAAACTACCCTATTTGCTCTACATTCTACCGTGTGCTAAAACGGCTATTGCAATAATAAAAATAAAAAAAAAAACACTGACTACAGTCACAAGATAAATCAGTGGACAGTTTAAGTAAGTTTTTTGTTTATGAACGTTGCATTGGCCGTTCTGCAGCGGATTTCAAATTCGCCCTCGTTTTCCTCGCAATAGTGGAGCTCAAGCCTGTTGTGTAGGACAGCCGAACCTCTCTCTCTTGATTGTGTGGAAGAAGTCTGGTGAGTGACTCTTTTTGCTTGTTTTTCCGTGCGGGCGAGAAACTGATGACCGCGTATAACAGAAGAAATTGAGTTATTGCAAAGCCTCACCGTGGAATCGAACGTCAGAATTTGCTGTACGGGTATTGAGTTTGTATTGCGCTTGTGAACACTGAAGGAGTTATGTGCCTTCTCCTTTGAAAGTAGTGCAAACAGTAGCCAGCTCTATGTGTTTTTGCATGAAAATCGAATTCAAGCTGTAAATATTACTTTGTCAGTTAGACATTATGCTGTGCGTAACTGTACAATGGAAGATTAGTTTGAGTAACTAGTTTTCATGTTAAGTTTAGTGCTGCGGAATAGACGGCGTCACCCCTATTAGATATGGAAATAAGGTGACGTGCATATGCAGTTGGATTGTCTTACTGGCCTGTTGTATATTTACCTGTGTCGAGTTGTGAACCTTGAGTCGAAAAGAAGCATGTGACTTTGTAACACGTTCTCGTACCGTTCATGAGCTCAAGCAGCCAATATGACAGAATATAAACCCGTGTTTACTCAGAGGTGCCAGCCAAGGAGGGGTTACAGAGCCCCCTCGCTACTTATTCAAAGAAGGCTTGATCAATCTGAGACGTAGACACTGTAGGCTGTTAGTTCGGTGGCCCTCTTTGTACACGGTTGTTCCACAACTGCCAACTGAGTTAACTTTCCCTCTAGCCGAGCATGTAATGTATTTACTGTGGCACCGCTGTATTGCCATAGCAGGTGTTGTGTAGCCCAGACCTGGTTAACGCATTTTGGGTGTTAAATGTAAGTGGTATTTAGTGGTTACAATTACACAACAGGAACCTATTTATTCCTATTGGGTATTTTGATGTTCTACCTATAGAATTAGTAGAGGGGCCACTCCGTTTGTATGTGCTGCAACCAGCTGTTACTGTATTTTGGAAAAATGTTAATTGTGTATTAAAATGGTTTTAAGCGTATTGATGTCTCCCTGTGTCGATGACTGTCCCTTCTACCAGGCCCCGAACCACTGACAACCCTCATCCGACACACAGGCTGTAGGGCGCGTCACATATGGCGTCTTATAGAGTGTGGGTGGGGTACGTCACATTTGGCCCCCGATTTGGGGTCTGGTAATCCGGCATTTCCGGACTATCGAGGGAGACCAATTATTGTGGTATTGGAGCATTTACAGGGTTTGGTGGTTTTGTTGGATTTTGGGCTAAGAGGTAGGAATGTCTGGAGAGGGTGATCCTGGAGCAGCAGCAGCCGTGCTCGAATTGGCCGGGTATGCCAGGGCAGTCCCCACTTTCACCGGGGAGGACGAAGAATTAACATAATCGCCTTCTTGGCAAGTGTGGAGGAGATGGTGGAAGTGGCACACTGGACGCTTAAAGTTAAGCTCCTCATTGTGAGGTCAATGCTTAATGAACTGTAAGGGGTGGTTTAACACGAAACCGAAGTGGTTATACAAGAAACCGAAGTGGTTATACGAGAAACCGAAGTGGTTATACAAGAAACCGAAGTGGTTATACAAGAAACCGAAGTGGTTATACTAGAAACCAGAGCACTGCGACTCTATGAGTCTATTGTACTATCCCCAATTAACGACTGCCACAGGAAACAGTAGCAGCCGGGACCGACGGCTTAACGTGCCCTCCGAAGCACGGGGGGCGATGGACGTTTCCAGGCGGTCACCCAACCTGTAATTAACCGCGCTCAAGGTTGCTTAACTCCACCAATACGTTAAGAAAGGCGAGACAACCGAGCTACACCTGCCCCCATTGTGAGGTCAAACCTGAAGGGTAATGCTGCCAAGTGTGCTGCGGATCATGAGTTTTTTAGCATCAGCAATTATGAATGCTTGCAGGTGCGCCTGGAGCAAGTGTTTGGACAAGTGAAGCTTACCCGTGTCTTCTCTAAGAAGCTCCACGACACCATTCAGCGACCCAACGAGTTGGTGGCTGCGTATGCAGACTGACTCGAGATCACTATGGAGCGGGTTGTGGCCAGCAGGGACGACATGCTGCTCCAAAGGTTCAGGAATGGTTGGCTGCTGGTCCACTGCCGTATTTTGCTGGCGACCAACCCTCCCACTTTCAGTAAAGCGGTGGAGGCCGCTGTGAAATCAGAGGACCTGGAGAAGAAAAGCAAGAGCGTCTCGAACGTGATAGAATCTGAGGAGGGCAGAGCCAGTGAGAGTTCTGGCCAAACACATGGGAAGTTGGCCAACAAGGGTAATCGGGGCAGTGCAGTTACAGACGCTCAGAAGCCCCAGGGAGCGAGCTGTATCTCCAGCTCCCCACTTAAGCATCTAGAGGGGGAAGTGGCCAACCTCACTCAGGTGGTTACACAGCTGAAGGCAGATTTTGATAAGACTAGAGTGGCTGTGGCGGCGAGGCCCAATACTGTAAGGTGATGATTGATGCGGAGGTATGTCACCAAATCTCAAGTACCCCATGGCAACAAGTCGATATGACAATACAGGGTGTTAATGGCAGTTGCCTGGCGATAGATCAAGGAATCACGCTGGAAGTCAGCCTCCAGGGCCATCATATGGGCCCTCGGATGTTTATAATTCACTCATTTACGGACTGCCCATATGACTGTATCCTGGGCATGGATGTGCTACGGAGGCTGACATTCCAGTGTTCAGCGACCTTGACTGTTAGCAGTGCTGATGTCCTCCCGACGAGGCCAGCAACTGCAGTGGATGGGGTGGACCCCAAAGTGCCTAAGCCAAGAGTTGAGACGGGCCAGGATACGCGCCGGAGGGACCTTAAGAGTCCAAGGTGGGCGTGGGGTTGTTCCGGTTTATGAGCAGAATTAGGTGCTGATTAAATTGCAGGGCGATTCCGAGGGAGGGCAGTGACGATTTTACACTTCTTGGAGGGGTCCATTTGTGGTCCACACAAGGGATGAGTTTGGTGGATCCAGGTTGAGGGACTGCGTTACGGGGATATACGATGGATACAGGAGAATCGCCCATGGCGTAGGCATGTGAATATTGATCAGGGGCTGGAGAGAAGGCCCGGAGGGGCTAAGCGTAACTACAGCTCCCCTTTGCTTGTGGAGACTGGAACCATGATGGATGTCAACTGTGACACAGCCGGTTGAATGTTGAATGAGTAGGAGAAGGGGGTGTGGGAACACCTGATTTGGGGTTGTCGATGGAATAGAGGCCACGGTGAGTGTGGCAGGGCCTGTGAGGGATGAGGCCAGGGAGTCTGGAGGCTTAGGGAATATAGTGGAAAGGACTTGTCCCAATGGGGATGTGGGAGTTGGGATCATGTGTTGTTAAGGAGCCGACTTTGGGCAGCCTTCCCATAGCACAAGGAGACAGGAAGGTGTGCCAGGAAAAAACCGCCGTGGCGGCGTTGGAAGAAGCGCCAAATATAGGCGGTGGACAGGCGAGTTCATCAAGGTATCTGGTGTGGGTGGTGGAGCAGGATGAGGCAATAGGAGGATGGATATTATAGATTTGCAGTTGCATCACCAGAGCGTGCAACGGTTATGGGTTGGTATTAGCAACATCTGGTTGCTTCAGGACGTGAAAGAAACACGTGAAAGTTTGATCGTGCTTAAATTCTAAGAATATTCGACTTATTTAGAAGTTGTTGTCGAACGTAGAACAAATGTTTGTATATATTCTAAAAATATTTTAAATGTTCTAAACGTATTTTGTATATTTTTACAGTGGGAAAAATAAATAAAGATGAAATAAACCAAGGGGTGCCAAAGTGGGTGAAAGAAAAGCAGAGTTTAATTTTAACATATTAAAGAAATCAATGTGCTTCAGAGCATTAAATATTCTTATAGAATTTAAAAATGCCATAGATCCCCTCTTGAAATGAAATCCCTCTTTGCTATTACACTCCTGTGCAGAAACAACCTGAATAAGGCATAAATATTTAAGAATACATATATTACAAGTAACAAAAATAGATCGCTGCATAGAGAAACAATTTTTACTACTTACAAATGTGATGTTGGAAACGTTTACTCACAATTTATACTAACATCAACAGTAAAATTACTACCACTACTGCTATTATTAATACAACAACTAGCAAAAAAAAATGAGTGCAACTATTATCAGAGCTACAATTGTTATAAGTTTTAGTGAGTGTCTTGTCCCGATTTAAAATCCTATGTGCTTTTTTGGGAGGTTTGTCATGGCTTCTTTTTGGCAGATTACTAGTTGGTATGCTACCAGGATTCAGTGTTTTTCGATCTCCTTAAAAAATAAATTTGAAGTTACTGAATTTTTAGGTAATTTTTTATAGCATTTAAGTACAAAAAATACAAACTTTACAATAATTAAAGGTTTAAAACTTTTTAATTTTATTTTAGTTTTATTTCATTGATTTAATTTTTCAAATTTTGTAATTAATTGTATAAGAGTTTAAATTAATAAAATAATAAATTTTAAATTATCATCATTATAAATTAACATAAATTTATGATTACAGTAACACAAATTAATAAAACACTAAATTTAAAGAAAACACTTATTTATCCCGAGACGTGAACGTGTAATCTTCAGGAGAAAAATGAAGATTGCATAATTTCATGTAAGTTGAATTTTTTTTTCCAGTTTTGATTTTTTGAATCCACTGCTTACTTATAATTCCATTTATTGGAAAGGAATGAAATATCAATCCTTCATTCTTCGTAGAAATTGTCGTGGATTGTGGAACAACAATTGTACGGCATTTTGGCGCTAACATAACCTAATCGGATGTTGCCAATACTAAAACCATTCCTTGCGCAATAAAAAACATCCAGCTTCCTATTGAGTCAGTGGGAAAACGGTTTAATAAAAATAACGGAATTCGTTCCCCCGAGCGCGGAGTTATGGAGACGCCCTTGGGTAAGGTGCAGGAGGCAACCACCCTGCCAAAAGCACATCGGAAAAGTTGCCGCTGCCGAATGGAGGGCGGGTCTAGCAGTGTTCAATCAGGTTAAGAAGAAGTTGATAGGCTCAGCTGAAGGCCGCTCCGTAGCGCAAAAGGGGCGAGGGAACTGCACCCATGGACAGTATGAATACAGCCAGAATCTCAGATGAAGAGAAAGTTTTGAGTGGCAGAGGCCGCAAGCTTTATGGTGGAGGGAATAGAAGTCCTAATGTGCTGGACAACAGGCCTCGGCAGAGCGTGATGTAAGGGGAGAGACTGGGGCTCTGTGATCTGTAGGTGGAGAAAGGAGGGATATTACTGGTAGCTCTTCGGTGTTATGTCATTTATCCTTAGACCTTTTTATTTTTTCTTCTTAAATTCTTGTTTCGAACATAACCTTTGAACTGAAAAACGTTGAACTACTGTGGAAAGTGACATAATAAATAAATTAACAACTCTTGTCCACAAAATTATTTAATCGACATATACGTATTTCGATTAAATAATTTTGTGGACAAGAGTTGTTAATTTATTTATTATAACCTTTGAACGTGTATGTTCGAGGTTTCATCGGGCGTATGTGAATTTCCATTTCAGTGTGGGTGTCACATGGACCCAGCGGAAAAACAGCATCGTATTAAGAGTTGATGCTCATTTGTTTATTTGTTTTTTTTTCCCCTCGCTCTCGCATGCCTTTGCCGACACTAGCAGGAGCGTTGATATTTCTTGTATCTATTTGATTGTTTCTTTTGTAAGTTGTTGCATTAAATTTTAGTTAGGTTTCCTTACCATATTTCTTATGTATTTATTTGCATTTTTTTTATTATATCCTTTGATTTGCATGTTCATCTGTCGTCGTTGCCTTTGTTGGGAGGCGGCGAGAGATTTTTGGGGCACAGGCATACTTCTAGAAGAGATATTTCCTAGAAAATGCCAAGCTCCCCAGCAAACAGTTTCTTGGGCACCGGCGTACTCTTTTATTATAGAGATTCTGAAAGTTTTTTTATGGATATGTGTTTTTAAGTTGTGTTGTTGTCTTGGTGTGTTCCAAGCTTGGTTGCGAAAACGACAAGCGATGCCCCTTTGTTTGCAAAGCCAAACTCATTTGTTCTCGAAGCCAAGCTCGGTATGCCGTTTTAATTTCGTATTCAGTTTGTTAACATGTTTATTAATGTTATTAAGCCGTTTGTTTGCTAGTTTTCATTTAAGATCATCAGTTGAAAGTTTAGACAAGTTTTTTCTTTATGAACATTGCGTCGGCCATGCTGCAGCGGGGTTCGAATTCGCCCTCGTTCTCCTCGCAAACAGTGAAGCTCAAGCGTGTCATGCAGGACAGCCGATCCTCTCTCTCTCTCTCTCTCTCTCTCTCTCTCTGTGTGTGTGTGTATGTGTGTGTGTGTGTGTAGAAGAAGTCTGGTGAGTGACTTTCTTTTCTTGTTTTTCCGCGCGGACGAGAAACTGATGACCACGTATAGCGGAAGAAATTGAGTTACTGGAAAGCCTCACCATTGAATCGAACGTTAGAGTTTGCTGTTGTGCCCTTGCACACGTGGGTGGGGGATACCTGTTGAGGGACCCACCTCAAAATAGTCTCCCATGCACGGTAGGGGTGGGTTTATTAGACTCGCGGGGGAGATGACCCTTGGCCAAAGAAGAGGCGTGGTGTATAACTCAAAGACAACTCTTTAATCAACATAATTTTTGTTTGACATACAGGTTATGTATAGACATTAAGCTGGGGCCCCAAAACAAACATAATTCAACAATAACTAACAGAATAAATTGCCATTAATAACCTCTGAATGCATAAAACATAACATTTAATCAGGTAGACTACAACTAAATGAAACCTGTTTCAGACGCTAACGTGTGGAGGCTAGCGCACGTCAGGGACAAGCACGCACACATCAGCACGTCTACTTCAGACAATACAGCCACACAGTGTAGCCACAACCTCCACTATGAGAGGATAACACCAGAAGGCGTCACTCCTTTATTTACATCCCTGCTTTCCAATTATGCCCGTATTTGAGGCTCCTTGGGCAGGAGAGGGAGGAGCGCCGTAACCCCAGTACACAGCAGACAAACTAACAATATCACTCAACACCTAAAACATGCAGTGTATCCTCTAAACCTTTCTTGGAGCGTAAAACTTGACTACAACAAATAGCTGCACTGTATTGACTAGCGGTGCCTGTAAATCCCAGCAACACCTCAAAAGGTCCCATGCGCTAAGCCCCACATTTACAAGATCCGATGCACATAGCTGGATAGCAACGTAGAAGCTTTGGAACGTGAATACAACATAAAATCATTGATTGATCTTCGTACACGGAAAAAGTACGACAATCTATATAGTAACAGTTGAAAATAAGCTATTACAGCACATCTTTTACCCATAAAAATGAGTGTGCAAATCATGTGATGGTGGGTCATCAAGTTTCTCCTTCGCCTAAAACGGTTGCGTACAACAACACATTTGCAGGGGAGGAGGCGAAGTTACGAGATAACTAACACTTTTCGTTGTCCAGCAAAACTTTTGTGGAAAATAAATCAGAACGTTCTCACCACATTTAGGAAAATCCAGCATTGAGTTCTCAACTTAGGCGTTCGCTAATGTTCTGACAAATGAACATCGCAGTGCGTTCTATCGTCCCACAGCGCTGAAAATCATATCAATGCATCAAAATACCACTGTCCTGTTGCAGTATCTGAAGCGTAGAAACGTTACGGGCTAGTCAAAAAAAGGAAAATTATTCCTTGTTTCATCGTCTTTTTGGGGAAGAAAAAACGAAAGTTGAACATACAACATCAATACATCATGGCTGGCACGGCTTCTCTGTTGAACACACATAAGCGCTCTCACAACAAAAGACGAGGCTCACTGCCTCTCATTATTACTGCAGATTTTCGGAAAAGCTGCAACAACAACGCATAGATACAATCTTTATCTCAAGCAATTCTTCAGGGTGCGTACGCTTTGTGAAAAACAAAATTCAAGGACTTTTCAAGACTTTTCCAGGACAAATGATGATAAAATTCAAGGACTATAGTCACACTTTAATGGTAAATGAAAACACATTTTAATAAAATTATATAAAGATATTTAATGAAACATTCCAATTTTTTCATTACAAAATCCTAGGAAAAAAAATAGTAAATTTAAAATTGCTTTATTCACAAGTGTATATGTTCATAAAGAAAAAAAAATGTAGGCTACCTTCATTTAGTCGTTTTTAGTAAATCATATCGAGTTGTTATTTCACGATCCAATTCTTTTATTAATCCCATTTTCTCATCTGCTGATTTTCTGAAGCTATTGGATTTGACAATAAAATCAAAATTTCTTTCGGTTTCTGCCCTTTGTGCCATTTCATCCGCAGATTTTAATAATACTGTCACATCTTTTTCAATACTTTTTTTTTCTTTTTCATTTGATCTAAATCATCTTGGATTGCCTTTCTTTTGTTGACTACTGAAACATGTTTTTCCTCTTTTGATTTCATTTGTAAATAAGCCATATATTTTTGTCTGGCACTTCCAACACTTAATAGGAGGGATTTGGAGAGATTAACATTTTCAATCCCACCAACATATGATATGTGATCATATATAATCCTTTGAGATGTAATAGAATTTTCCTGCATATTTTCAATAATAAGTTCCTTATTTATCGAATAACCTCTTTCCACAGATGCTTGTCCATGTGATAAAAGTAATAGAGACTGAATAATATTCCACAACTGTTTGAAGGATGGATTTGAAGACATATATTCATTTAACAATACATCAATTCTTGATGCCTCTTCAGTTGAATCAAAATTTATGAAACCTGAGTTTATTTTTGCTACATCAGTTACAAATTCTTGGAATTGCCATAACACACTGTCACACTCTTCAGGCTGGAGGGATGCACATCTACAAGAAGTGTTAAAACTGATTTGAAATCTTTCACACACGAATGTCCATTTGTGGCCATTAATTGGGGGTCTAAACACTTCAGGTGACGAACAAGAGAATACTGCATGGGGTTTTTAACTAGTAGTTTTGAAAGTAGTTCTTGTAAAAATGTTCTGCATTGTATTCGGAAATCCATAACTTGCCGCTCACTAACATTCTTTGATATCAAACTCTTTGTTATTGTTTCTGCTTGAAAACCAATATCAATTCTTTTGTAATGGCAACACATATTGCTATCATTGAAATCTAAGTTAAAGAGCTGTATAATTGAAGATGCTTCATCCATTACAGTCTTCTTAATAAAGCAATTCATTAAGCTTCTAATAATTTTCTCCATATCCTTACCCAGAAATGGAAGCAAACGTTTATCTGCCTGATATCCTTTTAAAAATGACACTAGCTGTTTAGCAATTGAATTAAGAAAGTGCAACTTTGGTATGGTAAAAGGATCTTGTAAGAATTTGTATATTACATCAAAGGAAGCAGTGCTAGGATTTTTAAATACTTTTTTGCTAATTTCATTATCGTATTTTTCAAAATATGACCAAAGTTCAATAGCTCTCTCACAAGCAGGTGAATTTTCCAGCCATCTGTGTGGACAAAATTTGAGTGGCATTTTTGTGCACCTATTTTATCTACGAAATCTTCTCTTCTTGCAGGAGAATCTTTGAATAACCTGTACATGCTTGTAAGAAGTTTTTCAATTCCCCATCCACTAGCCATGGATCCATGTCTAAATGAATTGTTCATTATATGGAGGCCACAAATACCAACATTTAAAAGTGACACATTAAAATCGGAAGAAATTGAAGCTTGAAACAAATCAAAAAATTTCTAGTTCACATTTGGCCCATCCATTGATAATTGAAGAATATGTTTTGTTGGCAGGCATTCAATACATTGTCGAAATAGTTCCATCATTTTATCTGCTGTTGCATGTGCCAAGAAGACTGAACTAAAATATCTTGTTTGGATTTTACCATCTTCCCATAATCTAACGTGAACATCAGTTTGTTTTGTTTGAGTAAATTTGTTTAAACTCTCATCAAATAAAATTACGAAATGTTTATTTTCACGTTTAATATTACTGACAAGAAGGGATTTAAAATAAGGAGCCAAGCCAAAGCAACAGATGTAGGCACATTTCTTTTCTCCGCAGGAGAAATTTTCTGCTATCACACTGTCCGGAAACATGAGTTTAAATAATAAATCGTTATCAGCACATGAACTATAGGAATAGTGACTTTTAACTACCTTTAATGCCCAAAGTGTTTCGGCTTTGATCGTCGCATTTTTCTCCTGAGGAATTCGCAACGTTGAAGATGATGAGACGGAAGTTGTTGGCATATCTTTACTAGATTTATCCACTAGCAGCTGATCAAGCGTATTGTTTTTATCACGTTTTTCGAAGAGTGGACGATGTTTTTTTTACCTTTTATATGGCTCCTTAATGCAGATTCACCCATACTGGAAATATCCAGGTTCTTCAAGCATAAAATACATTTTGCAATGTGACGATTATTAATATCTTTTGATATCCAACTTGCATAGACAGGATTTTTAAGCCAAAGTTCGTTGAATGAACATATTTCGAATGAAAATTTTTTTTTATTAGCGTGCCTTGAATTATTAGTGAATCCAGCAAACAGAAAACGAAAGTAAAACAGAAGCGTCAGCGACTACAGCAACAATTTTATGAAACGGTGAATTAAAGAATGAACTACAAATGGTCGGTTTTCAAGGATTTTCCAGGTTCATCTAAGAAAACCTTCATTTATCCCGAATATTTAAGGCCTTGAAAAAAAATTATGAAATTCAAGAATTTTCAAGGTTTTCAAGGACGCATACGCACCCTGATTCTTGCAGCTTCCCCATTATTAAAAACTACATAACCTTATACTTAATGGAAATTACCACAAAAAAAAAAAAAAATGAATAACTCTATTCACAACGATGCACACAAACAGACCTCACGAGACACACCTACTCATATCGTGCACATACAAGATAAATCAACAGCACGAAAACACAAACCACACCGCAAATGGAAGCAATGACCATGCGAAAAAAACACACACACCACACACACTCTGAGCCAGTCACACTGTACTGTTTGTGAACTGTGAAGGAGTTATGTGTCTTCTCCATTGAAATCAGTGCAACAATAGCTAGCTCTATGTGTTTTTGCATGAAAACGGAATTCAAGCTGTAACTATTACTTTATCAGTTAAACATTATGCTGCGCATAACTGTGCAATGGAAGATTAGTTTGAATACTATGTATACTTGTTCATAAGCCGACCCTCGGCTTTTGGCCCCAAAAAGTGGAAAAACACCATGACCTGAACATAAGCCAAGGCAAAAAAGGAAAAAAAAGGCAACGCTTGAGAGGGATAACATTTTTTATTACTAAAAGAATAAATTTTAATAAGAAAATCATTGTGTGGGAAAACCATCAAAAGTAGCATCATCTTCATCCGACTCTCCAAAAAGTAAATAAAAATTTTCGTACATAATGCACTAATTAATGGACATAATGCACTAATTAATGTACTATATATTATAAATATTTGTACAGTAAAAACCTCTTATAACGAAATCCCATAGGACCCTAAAAAGATTTTTGTTATAACCGATAAAATTTTAAAACAGTACACAGGACCAGTGTTGGGCAAGGTAAAATAAAAACATTATCTAGATTAAGATATTTATTTTATTTATTTATTTATTTAAGTGTTAGAATTACAATGGCACCCAACCAAGACCTGTATGGTCTATGACCGACGAGTTGGGACTTGGTGGGTGTTATAAGTTCAAATATACAGAGTAAATACAAATACTTCGGTTAGTAGATAATAGGTTAATTAAACAATACAATAATTGAGTAAGGAAATTCAAAAAATATATATATAAAAAAATTCTAAAAAAAAGGAGAAAAAAATTCAAAAAAAATTCAAGGCATCGATTAGAAAAGTAAATTACAGATCAAATGATAACCATTTGAATTGAGACAATCTACCACAAAAATTACTTAAAAAGCATTCAAAAATCAGATAACCAATTAAGCGTAATAATTATTGTCTTGAACAATAAAAAGGTAAGTGAATTACAAACTAATAAGTGAGAAAAACAAACAAATTTCTCATAATTAAGCTAAACTATAAGTGAACGTTGGTATGCATAAACCTTTTTAGTAATTTCCGAAATAATTGATATGAAGCCGTAGATCTAATTTCAATGGGCAAAGACGACCATATTTTTAAACCAGTGTAGGATACGCAACGCTGAAGATAACCCCGTTTTGACAACGGCAAACGAATGTCGGAAGCGGTTCTGGTTGAATAACTATGGATATCTTGATTTAAGTTTATGTTGAATGGGGTAGTTTATGATTTTATACATGAAAGAAGAGATTTGCAGCTTGAATATTTGATTGATTGTGAGGATATGCAATTCACCAAATAGATGCGAGATGGAGGATAATTTCGGCGTATTGGATAAAATTCTCAGAAACCATTTTTGGAGTTTTAAGATACGTTTTAAATCAAAAGCTGTTGGAGAATCCCAAAAGATTATGCCATAACATAAGGATGAATGAATCCATGAATTGTAGAGAAGTAAAAGTATGTTACGGGGTAAATAATGAAGTCTGGAGATTATACCTTGATAAAGATGAGAATTAAATTTTTATCTAGATAAGATAATAGATAATATACTTTAATATAATCTAGATAAAGATTAAAGATAAATATAAATTATCTAACAAATTAAGATAAAATTTAGCCTTTATTCAGCCAACTTTTCAAACTGTCAATATATCGTGATAAATATCAGAGTCTTTGCGATAATAGGCTGTTTGCGCCACACTCTTTTCTGATATGTTAGGCTGCTCGTTATATTTGTATCATAGAAATCTAATGTTAATGTCGTACATGAAAACAGGTCATTGCGCAGAGAGGCTGCTAGGCATGTTACGCTTGGGATTGTGGGTAAAGGAAAAGGCGTCGTCTTGCTTTCGAGTTTCGGTCTACTCCACCAAAGAACTCAGAAACCGCAATGTTGGTTTCGTGGCTGCTGAAACGAACTTTTTTCTTCGTTGTCCCGCTTATGGTTAATTATTATATTTTATATATAATTTATTAATTTATTTTAATGCTTCGAGAAGTGACTTGAAGCTGGAGGAGTGAGCTTCGAAGCAGCGAAAACACAATGGCTGCTGACGGGAGCAGCAGGGGAGCAGAAGACTAGTGACGTCACTAACGGGTTAACTCTAACTGGCTCGTTAATTTTGTCTCGATCCTAAGTTCGATAGACTTACACCTCTCATTGAGCGTCTATCGATATCGGACAGCCTAACGTAACAGAAAACAGCGTGGCACAAACAGCTCTTATCGGCTGTTCAAGCGATATACTGAAATATAATATTTTAGAAAATATCGCCCATCGGTACTAGGTACCTTATAGGTATTTACTGAGATACAGTCGACTCTGCTTATAAGATCAGTGAAATTGAAACCAGACTCTTATAAGTGGAATCGCAGAAGACAAGACAGTTATTTGAGGAAAAGAAAAGTGGCTCTTATAAGCATTTAGCTCTTTTATGTGGAGCTCAAAGAATTTCTCAACTGGTCACATGATTACTTGTGAAATTCAGTGACATTGAGTGTGTTTGTTTATTGACGGTTTAAACAAACCAGCTATTTGACGTGGGATCGTTTTCCTGTGCGAATGAGGTGATCATGGTAGACAGCTTGCATAGACGGCTTGTTTGCAGCAGAGAGCCAACAAAACCGTGGTTTTAATACCGCACTGCTGCGTGCAACACAGTACAGCATGAAGTCATTTTTTTGATGCTGAAGAACTGTTGAATTTAACAACTTGTGGGCAGTCACGTTAACTTCATTGCTTTGGTTGCATTAAACAAACATCCTTTGTCTAAAAAAAAAAAAAAAAGTCATGCGCCCATGACATTAGTCATGCATGTTGGAGCTGGATGCATGTCTCACCTATTTAAGGTCAACCAGATCCTTACAATTTTAGAAGTTTTTTTCAGTACATTTTTCAGTATAAAACAATTATAGAAATTTATGAAATAGATAAGATAAACTATGCTTAGATAAAGTTAAAAGATGACATAATTGAAAGTTTATCTAGATAAGATAAAAGATAAAAACTTTTCTTCTAGATAATTATCTAGATAGGTCCCAACACTGCACAGGACATCAGGTTTTTTCAAATACTGAACATATTTTATATAATATGCATTACTGTCAGAGATAATGAATATACTAAATAAAGTTTAAAATAATTATTTTTTAATTTTATCCGCATTTTTTATGATGGTTGATAGAGTTGACGGGGGAATGTTGAATTGCCTCGCTAATTCCCCTTTATTAACACTGACGCTTTCAACCGCTTCCAAAATTTTTACCTTTGTTTCTAATGTCACTGAACTGAGTTTTCTTTTTGATGGATTTGAAGCCATAACTGATTAAATCACCATGGCACAATCAACGAGATTAAAGAAAGAAACAACGTGATTTTCACTAATTTCTCTTCGGCCACGCGTGATTTACAAGAAATAAAGGAACGACGGGTAATCGATCGAATTTTCCAGAACCGTCTGAGGGAGCGCTTTTGTAATTTCTTTACATCGAACCAACGTGATCATTGCAGATTTACTCAAGTTTGTTAGAGAACAATGAACAGGTTTTTCCTAAAATGACATACACAGTAAAAGTAAACGAACTTGAAACCGGCGGCAATTAAATATTAAAAAAATGACAAAAGAAAACGTAAAAAAAAAAAAAACACGAAAATTCATTGAAGTTATAAAGCTCTCTTTCGAGCCACCATATTGTTTTCATAGCGAGCGAACTGAGCCTAGATAAACTATGCTCACTAAGCTCAGGAGCACATGATTTTACGAAAGCATTTGGAGTGAGCGCCCTCTGTGCGCTCAATTTACGAACACGGCCATATTTAGGCTGTGTTCATCTTTACACTAGCGAATAAAATTAAAAGTCATTGCAAAACTTTTAAAAAAAAACACTGGAAAGACATATTTTCTTCTATTAAGAATAAAAAAAATTCTTCGTTATAACCAGTTTTGTTTTAGAAATGTGTTCGTTCTAAACAGCTAACATTTAATATCTTTTTATCTAAGAAGACTGGGATATAATATGTTTTTCGTTTTAACCGATTTTTCGTTTTAACAGATTTCGTTATATACGGGTTCTACTGTACAATGTGCTGTAAGATACAGGGTCTTTATAATTAAAGTTCCATTCTGACATGTCCATAAAAAAAAACTACTGGACCAAAAGCTATACGAAATTAGACACAGTAATCCGGTGTAACCTGCTTTCAGTAAATGGTGGAGGCCACATTCAACATGTAATTAATTTTAGTAACGATTAAAGACTTGTTAACCTGTGTCTTTGTATCTAATTTCGTATACGAATATTGCATAGAGCGCCATTCCATGCTGGTGGTGACCTTTTGAACTAATTTTTTTTTTTTGGGTGGGTATGAACTTCCCATGCCCTCTTGTATAATATTACTAAGTATTATAGCTTATGGTCCAGTAGTTTTTTTTTATGGCCATGTCAAAATGGAACTTTAATTATAAAGACCCTGTATATTAAATTTTACGTGCTAGTGCTTGGCGATAGTAGGCTAACAATGTTCAAAATGCGGCAGTTTGGGGCAAATTTCCAGACCCCAGACAACATATTTAATATTTTTGACACTTCCAAATCCAACGTAGGAGACTTTGTTGGAACTTTAAATAATCAATTTCCTAGCATTAAGTACATATTGTGATATTCCAACAAGAATTTTTTTTGTTGAATATGAAATTAATTATCATAAAATAAAAGAAAAGGACAGGTCCCAGGCAGAGTACGTAAATATGACAGGCAATTTATTTATAAATGAATACTTAAAACAATTAATGAAAATCAAGCTCAGAGATTAAATAAGTAAAGAGATGTATAAATTCTTTCATAAACATACTAATTGGAGGAAGACAGTTCAGAATAAATATTGCAAGTAAATCAAAGTCAGATGAGCATCATCATTTCAGAGTCATTAACATCGATAAATCAAGAACCAGCATCAGTACAAGTAAAGCCCACTTCATGACAAGTCGCTATTTGTGCAGTCGGGGAAAAGTAATATAAGTTTGGGGTACTTACGGGCTCGCAGTCCCTCTGGCATCACCTATAGTCGGCATCTCTGGCGTCATCTATGGTCGGCAATTGGGATCCATATTCACTTCGCATCGAACTCGAAACCAGTCTGACTGCGAATCCGACAGCCCTCCCTTAAGTACTCCCCACAAGTGTAGTACCGTACTATCAAGTGTTCCGGCTTCTCATTGGTTCAAGATGCTGTTGAAGGTGCCGCCATCTGTTGGCGGAATTCACAAGCAGTTCACTTCCACATAAAAGCCACAGTGTTAGCTATACGCAGAGCCAGGTGGCCTCCTGGCCTCATGGCGGATCAAAATAGAAAGAGAAAAAAAATCACAAGTTTTTAAAAACTTCGAAATGTACGAATGTCACAACCCCCTTGTTTAAGTTTAAGTTTCCTTGTTGATTGCTGCAAATTCCTTTCTAAGATGTCTTTGTAGGATGCAGCAGTCATTATTCCATTGATGATTTCCATGTTGCCAGGTCCATTGTATGCCATGCAAGCCCAGATCATTTTGCAGCCTCCTCCATGCTTCACAGTGGGTTTAATATTCTTTGCCATCTCAGCCTCACCTTTCTTTCTCCACACTTTTGCAATTCCATCTGACCCAAATAGATTCACTTTCGTCTCATCACTGAATATTACTCGCTTCCAATCACTTACTGTCCAATCTTGGTATTTTTTGGCCCAGTTCAGACGCAGTAGCTTATGGCGTTTTGTGAGGAGTGGTTTCCTACGTGGTGTTCTACCGTAAATATCTTTCTCGTGCAACCTATTGCGAATGGTCTGAGTGGAAACATGCAGGTCATGTTCAGTCTTCATTTCGTCATTCAGTTTTGGTGCTGACAGATGGGGATTTTCGGTACTTTTTTGGATGATGCGTCAATCTATTTCTGGGGGTGATGCACCTTTTCCTGCCTTGAACTGGCAGATCTGCCACTGTTCCCCATTTGTTGAATTTTTTCACAATTGATACTACAGTGGATACTGTAATGTCCAATTGTTTTGATATTTTTTTATATCCAAGGTCTTTTTTCTTTAGTTGAATAACTCTTGCTCTCAAATCCTTGCCGAGACGTTTTCCTGTCATGCTATCATTATCTGTATTATTATATGCCAGATTCAGTTTTCTAATATACTCACCTTTTATAATTGGCTTCAAAATTTGCTTTGCAGAGTGCACATACAGTAAAAAATGATCTAACACAAAGGGTGTGATAACTATTTTTGCCACTCACATTGCTTTACGGGTTTGATCCGGTCGCTCCTTTGGGGTGGGGAGAAAATGAGGTAATGGCTGAGGGACGAACTATGGAGCAATACAGGTCGGATGTTGTGAAAAACTTTAAGAGGATCAGAGAGGAGGTGAGGCGAACTTATCTAGAATGCCTTAAGAACAAGCTTAGAGGCTTAAATAGGGTCGGGCTACCCGAAAATTCGAGATAGGGCAAAAGGTATGATTGATCAAACAAGGAGGGCTAAAAGAATAGTACGTTTTCAAATACAGAGGACCATTTAGAATAATCGAGCGAGTCAGTGAGATGACATACTTGATTGAGGGGGTACGTAATCGAGATCGGGTCACTGTGCATGTGGACCGTCTTTAGATATGTGTCTGAGGTCCAAAAAGAGCGGTAGCCCCACGCATGAACCCAAGTAGAAAGATAGAAGGCGGTGAGGGTACAGGCCCCGTTAGAATTGGTACGGAATCGGAAGAAGAATCCGATGAGGAGGTGCCTCATAGGAGAAACCCTAGACTTTCTCCGGTGCGAGTAATACCAACGGAAATTAGGGGATCAGAGGATGTCGGCGAACCAGTTGTTATGATTCCTGCTAAGGAAGAAGCAGGGGAGGTGGCGACCGCGGATCTGCCCCGATATAATTTGCGACGGCGGCCGCGGGTGAATTATAAAGCCCTGGTATCCAGGGGTAAGAGGTAGATGGTTTTGAGTGTTGTTTTTTTGTTTTGTTTTGTATAATTAATTACATAATAGGTTTTTCTTTTTGGTAGGCTATCATGTCAGTCAGTTGACTGTGCACATATGCCCAGCCAATTAAATTTTAAGATATAATTGTGTGTTGTTCGTTGTTTCTGTGTAGTCTTGTCTGGTCAACTGGGTCCGTTTTGGTTATTTGTTTTATTTATTAATTTTAATGCATGTATTTTTTAGTATCGTTGTTATAGTGATCGCTGTCGCGCATTGGCGACGCAGCAGCGTTCGCAATTGTTGAAAAGAGCGAGTATTGTCGTCTTAGAGTATGTCTAAGACGAGAATATTGTCTCTTAATGAGGCATTGTCATTATTCAATCGAAGTTTTTGTTTTTGACAATGTGTAGTAAAGATTTAAGTTTTTGTTTTTTTTTTTGTTATGCGAGCTTGTGGCTGTTCGAAGTTGTAGTTGTTAGAAGCCGGAGTTCATGAGTGGAAGGCGTTTGTTTTTTTTTTGTTGTTGTTTGCGCTAAATTAACATTAGCCCCAATGGAACTGCTTATTGGATTATTAATCATTTACTGCATTAGTAGTAAATTGATGTTGAGTTAAGAAGTAAATGAAGCGCTGTGTTAATATCGCGTAGTTTTTCTTTTGCTGCGTTTACAAGCGAACACTCGCCTTGTGTCTTTGACGGAGTCATGCGCTCTGCGTTCGGCCGCTATACCTCGCCAGCCCCGTCGTTTGCGATCAGCGTCGGCCTGATGATTCTTCACGGTGGTATCGTAATAAATCAAAGACAGCAGCCATAAAGATGACATTCTGGTAAGACCGTTTTAGTTTGATAATCGTCTTGAGGCGTAATGAGGAACAGCATTCCATGCCTGGATTGTGTGTGTGCCGTGTGCCTAGCGAGCAAGTTCGTTCCACATGGTCGCTCCAGTTTGTAGTGGTGGACGCGTTAAACTATGGCGAGCACAAGAACAGTTGTGGTGAATACTGACGCTTAAAAAAAAATAGAGCGACTGTATCTGTGTTTGTTTGGATATAGTCTTAGGTTTAAGCAACACTATATATATTTATATGTCGTTGTGTAGAGGTTTTGGGCGGCCAATCATTGGAGCAGTGGCTTAAACCCAGCCGAGCACGCAAGTAGGTGAGGCAGTCGAGCGTGGGTGAGCGGTGTGGTGCATCATGGGATGTCGCTGTTCGCAAGCGGACACTTTTCCCACAACCTTCCGCTCTCAGAGGAGTTTAGCTCTTTTGGTCCGTACGCATTAAAGTCTGTCTTCCCGGAAGGGTTACAGTGGTTCCCCCTTCTGTTTGATAATTAAAGGAACCACAGGGCGTCAGAGTACGCTACTTTTAATGGGATATAGGGAGCAGCTCTGACCGTGAAGCCTAAATTTTAAGCTCCTCCCACCCAGTGACAAGCAGCTCGGGCTGAGCTTATGAAAAGCACATTCAGCTGCTGTCCTAGCCACGCTCAGCTGATACTGGTCACCCACTGTTAAGAATATGATAATGACAGTATTAAAATGGAAGAGATAAAATGTGTAATGACAGAGATTTTGTGGAAATGTGTTAATGATGATTTTGGAGATATTGTAGAATTTGTTGTTTATTTTGATCACCAGTGCAGTGAGTGTTTTGAATTAGAGTAATGGATTATTTATCTGATTAGGATAGTGATTTTTAGAGAAATAAAAGTTTTATGTTTTGTTATTTAGCATGTTTGTCCATCACTGTTCACCCTCTAATATCCGCCCCGAACTCCTGACTAGCACCCCTCGCCATTTAGCTACACAGTAGTGGGGTCCATTACAGTAGGTGGGAGGGGGCAACGTCACAGCATAACTCAATACGCAAATGGTTAAACATCGTTGTACCCGAGCGCTGCATTGGCCGCAAGGGGCCGAATGACAGAGCTTGTTTCGCATGGCCTCCACGAGCACCCGACCTGACGCCATGAGATTTTTACCTTTGGGGTTCATAAAGGATAATCTGTATGTGCCTCTGCTACCAGCTGACCTATTCGACTTAAGAAACAGGATTGAAGCAGCTGTTGCAGCAATTATTCCAGACACACTGATCAAGGTTTGGGAAGAACTCTCCTATCGACTCAATGTGTGCCGTGTGACAAACTGCATTCACATTGAACACTTATAGGAAAAACTGAATTACTCTTTCATTTGATGCATTATTTATAACTAACTTAAATGCAATAAATGCTACGAAGCCTCAAAACCCCGATATTCATTTTGAAACACCCTGTATATACCATATTTATCTGAATATAAGACGAAGCATTTTTTTAAAAATTAGAGGACAAAAAAAAGGTGAGTATCTTAGAATCGGATCTTTAGTCCTGAGACGCCATGCGGTTGTCTTCACTGCATAAGCTAGAGTTGCCATCTCAAAAATCTGCCAACCAGGACATGATGCATGAAAACCCCGGATTTCGGAGCTTAAAACCCGGACATGTAAACAGTGTTTTTTTTTAAAGTTACTCAGCAAAATAAAAATTAGTTTTAATTGTTATAAATCAACTTTTTATGTATTTGAAGAAAATATAATTAAATAGCCTCATGGTTTATTAGAACTTATCTTAACTTATAGTTACAACTTAACACCGCTTTCTACACACGTCTTACACTGTCCGCTTAAGCTTTTTTTTTGTTTTTTTTTATAACTGAGACGAGAGGGGAGGGAAAAGAACGAGTCGGTTGATCGCGGCGCGGGGCGCGCGGTGGTTCAGTGGCGCGCTTTGGCGGTGACCATTTTCCTTCATCCATGCCGTTAATTTGAAAACTTTAGAACCCGGACTACAAATGAAACCCCGCCCGGACGATCCCCGGATGCCCTCTAAACTAGGACAAATCCGGGGAAACCCGGACGGATGGCAACATAAGCTCATTGCTGCCTTATCTGTGTGTAGGCAGGTGGCTTCACTGCATAAGCCAACCTGACTGGATTAAAATGTCTTGTATGAATGTCCAAAATCTTTATTAAAAAGAAGAGGAATGATTGTTTTGGATCCTATGAGGGAGCATTTAACTTAAAAATTAAAACAGGATGTTAAGAATGCTAATTGTGAATTTGTAATCATGCCAGGAAAGATGACATGTCAACATCAAGTTTTAGATCTTGTGGTAAACAAAAGATCATCTGAGGAAAAATACACAGACTGGTTGATATCAGATAATCAGTCTTAACAGGGGAGAGAGAAAAGAAAAGAAAAAAAAAAACCTTCTCTATGTTTATTGGGGATATGGATCATTCTGCATTCAATGGGATAACATTTCTAAAGAGAGCCTCATTAGGGAATATAAAAAGTACTGCATTTCAAATGCATTAAAATGGCACAAAAGATGGATGGCATCATTTGGGAAGAAAATCTTAATGAAATTTAAAATTATTTTATGTTGTCAGAAGAAAAGGTTGTTAATAATATTAAATCAGTTTTTACTACTATGAACTATTTTAAATACTACTGATATAAAGGTGCAATTGTTCATTTTTAAAAACAACTAATGCAATTGGTTTATTAATTTACATGCAAGTTAAAAGTGCAATACCCCCATTCATCCATTCCCGGTAATACATTAATTGCATAATTTCAATACTGTGAGAATACATAGTTCATTTTTTGACTTAAAAGTTATTTTTTTTTTCTTGAAATATTTGCAAATTTTGGGGGTCGTCTTATATTTGAGGTCGTCTAACAAGGAGATTTCAAGTACTCTGACTCACCGATTTTGATAAAAAAAAAAATTGCACGTGTAGCTTTCACCAAATTAAACACACATGCAAAGCCATTCGACGCACTTCTCAAAACTTTCCGAGAAAAAAAAATCATAAAGTTCGTTATAATGATTACACTTGATAAAAATCTATGCTACAATTAGGATATTTATAATGTTCAGGTGGTCTAGTGGTAAAACGCTTGCTTTTTGTTTTGCAGGTACGGGTTCATTAATTTTTTTTTCTCTTCATAAATTTTTTTTTTTAATATGTATGGGAATGTATAATTCATTTTCCAATTTGCTACCATCATTTTTTTTATAAAATGCATATAAGAATTATTATAATTAAACAATCTAAAATTTCAAAATAATCGGTAAAAAAACAAAAAACAACAAATAAACTGAGAAATTTAAAAGGGCACTGATGTTTTAAAACCAACGAAAAAAGATTATGTGGATAATTCTAATGATAAAGGAAAAGAGTGTTCTCTTTTCATTTATCGCAATCTAAAATTTCGATTTGCTAAGGTTACTTTTTACATAAATTGAAAGTTTATTACAAATTTTATTTATTTCCTTGGAAAAAAAAAAGAAAAAAAAGCACAAAATAAGTTATAATTCACGTGTAGGTAAAGACAGGAGTAATAGTTAATTCCGTTCATAACAAACTTTTGCTCCTGGAAATAGGAAATTGTAATTTGTTGGCTAATGTGTTAGTTAAAAATGTTAATGAAGGGTGATTGATACACTATAGATACCAATATGATGCATTATATTTAATAGTAAGTACATGGTTTAATAATTAATTAATCTTTGTGCGAGTTAAATGTCATCCCGAAAGTTACAAATTTATAAAAAAAATTATATGTGGACAATTAATATTTTTTCCTTAAATGCTCATTTATCACATTGGATTATTAACTATAATTCGTATATGGATTTTTATTAAAAAAAAAAAAAATGATGGTAACAAATTGGAAAATCAGAAATACACTGTCATATCACTGAATTATGACCACCTGCTTAGTAATGGGAGTATCCACCTTTCGTTGACGATGACCCCTGGTCAACATGGGTGCAGCCACCATGCGTCGACTGTTCAGGCCCATCCGTAGCAGGGTGCGGTAATGTCGGATACACGTCTGTTGGCACCACTGTTGATGGACTGTGGCTCTCCTGTCACCTTTTACGAGTCGTCGTAGATGCCGCTCACCCAATTGGTCGATGGCTCGTTACCCTTTACAGTGATGGCGTTGGGACACAATTTCTGTTCCTGCTGTCCACTCTTTGTACACCTTCACTACAGCGAACCGTGAACAGTTCACAAATCACGCAGTTTCGGAGATGGTACCACTCTTGCTGTGATAGCCTATTATCATCCCTTTTTGGATGTCCGTTAAATCCGGACCTTTACCAATCTTGCTCGTGCACCTGCCGTTTGATGCACCAGCTTTAAAGCTTTCTCAGCTTGCTATGCAAATTTTGGAATGTGTAATCGTTGTTGGGGCGAACCATGCGTGTGCCTTGAAGGGGTGCTGGTCATAATTCATTGATATGACTGTGTATATTTAGCAAATGAATTACACATTCCCATACATGTTAAAAAAAAAAATTTAAGAAGAGAAAAAAAAAATATCGAAGGTGGGATTTGAACCCATACCTGCAAAACAGAAAGCAAGTGTTTTACCACTAGACCACCTGAACATGATAAAAATCTATGCTACAATTAGGATATTTATAAAGTATAGTCAATTGTAACAAACTTTATGAATTTTTTCTTGAAAAATTTTGAGAAGTGCGTCAGATGGCTTTGCATGTGTGTTTAATTTGGTGAATGCTAGACATACAGTTTTTTTTGTTTTTTTTTTGTTGTTTTTTTAATCAAAATCGGTGAGTCAGAGTACTTGGAGTCTCCTTGTAAGACTCAGGTAAATACGGTAGTGTACCCAATGGAAAAAATACATGGCAATACAGAGCCAGGTGCAAAACATAGCTATACAGAGAGTGGGCAACCATTAAAGCAACTAACTACACAATGAATCGAGTTTTATACCACAAGATTACAGGGCCAGACAATCATACAACTTCCTGATAACAGTGACATTATTATAAAACCATGATACATTGAGATCAAACTATAATCACGCTTCGATTACGAAAATAAAAGAGGGGGGGGGGCTCATTTTTGTATCCACCCTGTATAATGACCACTTTTGCTTGGTCCCATGGGTGGTCGTTATAGACAGGTTTTACAGTGTTACAACTGGTCACAGATAAGCATTAAATCTTCAGTAATAAAATTTTATTTTCTTCTATGCCAATGTATAAGCACAAGCAAGTTTCCCTACTCCCCTTTTCTAATTCTCGAGTCCGCCTGGTCGTGGGTTCGAATCCCGCTGTGGGCATGGATGTTTGTGTTTGTCCCGGGCTGCGTACAGATATAACTTGTGTAAAAGGCGCAAAATGACCTTAGTAGTCGACGCCAAAATTTCTATTAAACCAAACCAACCTACTCCCCTTTCTATGATTATGGTCACAGTAATTTGACAGTTTTTCCAGTATGAAATCCAACCTTAAGTTCAAAAAGTAATACAATTACTTACTCACTGGCCACAGAAACAAAAGCAGAACATGAATAATCCTAATGATAACAGCCTAATGAAAATTAGGGGACACTATTCTACATTTCTATTGATTGAACTTAATGGATGCCCACTCCGATGATCATCTCTGATATTCGAATATTTCCATAACTGACATTTTACGTAGCGAACTCAGAATGTGATGCTTACTCTACACTACCAGTTAACAGACTGCCCGTGTACAGCAGCATTCCGTTTAAATCATGTCAAAACACGTTCGGACGTGATCTGCGAATGGTAAACAATGCAGGGAAGCCTCGCTCGCTTACACACACTACCTCAATTTCACAGCATATCACAATTCGGGATCTTTTTGAAGCTACCAGTATAATTCAATCACACTTGGCAAAAGTTGGTAATGATAAACATCAATAGCTAGTTTTAGCTTGATTTGCATAAAGATTGCCCCCCCCCCCCCCTAGTTAAAATCAAGTATAAAATTTTACAAGCTGTATTCGAGCAATATGGCAGTTGAATTCTTCCACAAACGTTAAGGATTAATTAAACATAACTTTTTACCTTAAGTTTTAAGTTTAGGATATAGGTATATGTTTAATTTATATATTAGAAAAATTTAATTAAGTAAATGAAAAGAAAAAGTGGATTATATCTATATCTTAAATTAGTATGATACTTATTCTTCATTTACCTGTAAGCAAAATTTTCAGCCTGTTTTCGAGACCCAATCAATTGAACAATTGCAAAAAACTGCTGATGTCCATCATATTTTTCTTGTTTTTCTAAAACTAGCATGAAGTGGTGGCCAAAACAAGACTGCATCATTACCCAATCGACAGCTCCAGGAAGATTTATATCTGTTGCAAGAAACACTATATCTTCTCCTAAGAAAACATCAACAGAAAATTATTATTTAATAGAAACTCACCTTAAAGATGGGAATAAATCTATTTCTTGAACCCTCTAATGCCCCTCGTATCATATATGATATGCAATTTTCATGAGTGTATTGTTTATAGATAAAATCGTATTTTTCGTTTAACTTCCCACTGTCTCGTTTCTGATACATTTTTTCTACCAACCAAAATCAAGAATGTTCTTCTATCACTTTTGAAAGATAGACAAATATATAAGAGAAGGATGAGACACAAAAATCCTGAAATACAATATAAAATCAAAATAAAAAGCTGACATTTCGGATAGAGACTATCCTTTATCAAAACAAAAAGGATAATTCTCTAAAAGCAGACAGAATATTAGAGAATTATCCTGAAGTTATGAAAGGAGTAGGCCTACTTAAGGACGACTTATACAGGGTGTTTTTGAATTGAGTACAGATTTTTTGGGAGATGATAGAAGAGGTCCTTAGAAGTATTTTTTGTCATATGAACATGGGGTCCCCGCAGCTCCGTTTACTTACAATACTGCATTGAACAATCAAATGAAACCGGGACGCAGTGTGCGTTGGTAGGCCTAGATTATTATATTTTTAACAATTAACACAAGCAATCTACTATAATAACTTTTAAAGTAATTGTTTGCAAAGAAATTTCAAGGTGCACGTGCTTGTTTGTTGAAAAGTCTTAGGACAAACTTCGTCAAGGAGATTCCATGGTATCCAACCCCTTTGTAAAATACGATTAGTCCATATGTAAATGAACTAATCGCATTCTGGGAAAGCAGTAGGTAAAGATTTGTTTTAAAAAGTTCACTTGATGTGTTAATTGTTAAAAATAAAATAATCTAGGCCTACCAATGCACACTGCGTCCCGGTGTCATTTGATTGTTCAATGCAGTATTGTAAGTAAACGGAGCTGCGGGGACCCCACGTTCATATGACAAAAAATACTTCTAAGGACCTCTTCTATCATCTCCCAAAAAATCTGTACTCAATTCAAAAACACCCTGTATAAAGTTAGCATATAAAGTGGTAAGACTGTATTGGCTGAAATACTTGAAGAGAACAAATGGGAGGCCAGGAGATGAATCCCAAGACGTGCTGGGATAGGACAAGAAAGAGGACAAATAGGAGGCGATAAGAGGGAGCCAAGAAAAATGCGATAGGATAACACCTACAGAATTACAATGACAGAAACTATAAAAGAGGTTAGGAATGATACAGTCAGATCCGCATGTAAGAGCTCGGAGTTAAAGGTCACTGCCCAACGGAGCTACCACATGCAAATCCGAAAACCAAAGAGTACAGAAACAGACATAAAATGAACACAGAAGAAGAAGATTACGAAAAAACATTAAGAAAGAGGAAATGAAATGAACGTAAGAGAAGAAAATAATGAAAAAACATTAAAAAAGAGAAATAATGGAGAAAAGAGAAAGACATGCACCCAGAAAAGCCTGCAACAAATTAGGGAATAGCTGAAGTTGGAGAGGAATATGGGAAAGGTAATTAAGGAATGGTGCCTTTGCTAAGGTTAATGCCATTAGGGGTTAGGGAATTAAATTTCCAAATAAGGAAAGACTCGAATTGCTTTCTTTCTTTTTTGTTATGGAAGTTACTGTGAAGAACATAAAGGCTGACGTCCTGTAAAGAGTGGCCAGGGGAATTAAGTGCTTAGCGACAGGGGTGTCAGCATTGCTAAGGATGTCGAACTTAGATCTGGCAAATCTGTTTCGTATGGTGTTTCCTAATTCTCCGACATACTGCTTCTGGCAAACCTTTCAATGTAACATAAATTAGGTTGTGAGAAATGCAGGTCGGTTCTGGTTAATCTTGAGAGTAAAGGAGGAAGCACTGCTGGAAATGGAGGTGGCAGGGTTAAGAAAATGGCAAATGCCACAAAGTTTTTCATTGCAAGGTTAACAGCCCTTAGTATAAGGAGCATTCAAAAAGAAACGAGCTATAGTCTGGAATGTGCAAACCGGTGAGAGAATGGTGATATCGTTGCATGTGAAACAAAGAGTGGTTCCGACAAGAGCGCGGAAGCTCACAGCCCACCGCTAGAAGGTGACGGTGGAAGCCACGTGACTATACAAAGGAAGCAGAAACAAGCGTCAATCGTCCAACTGTCATTTGCATTGTATGAGCAGTGAATAAGTGAAATGGAGGCGTCAAAAGAGGTGTTGTTCGTTTTCTGACAGTAGAAGGAGTAAGGGGAATGGACATTCATCGAAGAATGCCACAAGTGTATGGTGAACACTGCATGTCCCTTGCATGGGTCAAGGTTTGGCACAAGCAGTTCAGGGAAGGATGTGTCTCGTTAGCCGATTAAGCACAGTCTGGAACACCAAACCGCATTAACAATGACATTGTCCAGCTGGTTGATGGACTTGTTACCCAGGCCCGCCGAGTTACAGTGAAAGCCGTAGCAGCCGAGGTCGGATTGAGCGTCGGAAGTGTTCACACCATCATAATGGAAAGACTGAACTGGCACAAAGTGTGCGCCCAACGGGTTCCCCACAGTCTTCAACCACAACAGGAAGCATGTCGAATGGCCCACTGTCTTGATCATCTGCAGCCACGACAAAGCAAGACCTCATATGGCCAACACAATCACGGCACTCTTGCAGAAATTCAAATGGGAGGTTCTCGGTCACCCTCCATACAATCCAGACCTCCCTCCCTGCGATTACGCCATTTTTGGTCCCCTAAAAAGGCTCTGAGGGGCAAATGATTCACCTCGGATGACGTCAAGCAGTACGTGCGGAACTGGTTCACAACGCAAATGACCGTTGGATGATTAACGTTGGCCGTAATATTATGGGAATTTTACGAGACAGCCATTCACCACCTTTTGTCGTAGTGGGACAAGTGCCTCAACAGCCAGGGCCAGAATATCTTTAAAATTAGATGTCTGTTTAAAAGAAACTTTTGGTGGTTCTGGTAGAATGGAATGGAGAGAGGAGAATTGTCCACAATATGTTGTTGTTTCCTAAGGACATTTTTAATACTATTGAGGGTTGGCTGAAGAAAGTGTGGAATTGTTGTTAGAACGGGAATTATGATGTTTATAGATAGAAGCGTGTATGACAGATTTAAGGTAGCCTCTTAATTTAAGCGAGTGAGTGAGGGTATTAGTATGGAAGTCCTTGTCAGATTGATTAGTGCATATTCTATGGATGTGAGTTAACTGACCTAAAGGGATGCTATCCTTGCAATGGCATAGATGGCAGCTATCATAGTCTACTAATCTCTATAAGAAGCCCACCTATATAATAAGAAGCTGTCATAGTCTATAATCTCTATATACACTGAAGAGCCAAAACATTATGACTGCCTACTCAATAACACATTATGCCACCTTTGGCCTCCAAAACATCTGCAACTCGCCTTAGCATGGATGCCACAAGTTTTTGGTAGATGACTGGAGACAGGTTGTAACAAGTGTCTAGGCAGCGGTCACGCAAAGTCGAGATATTCCGACATGGTGACGTTTGAGATCTGAGCTGCCGCTCCATGACATCCCAAATGTGCTCTATCGGATTAAGATCCGGTGAGTTAGGTGGCCAGGACATTAATTGGAATTCATCCTTATGCTCCTCGAACAAATCCAACACAATTCGAGCCTTGTGACATGGGACGTTGTCCTACTGGAAGATTCCATTTCTAGCTGGGAAGACAGATGCCATGTAAGGGTGCAACTGGTCTGCAATGATGTTCAGATAGTCCACAGCTTTCATGGTCCTTTCTACCACAACTACGGGTCCCAGAGCTACCCATGAGAACGTCCCCCAAAGCATAATACCGCCACCACCCGCCTGTGTATGCCATGCTGTACAGCGAAGGGGGGTCAACTGTTCGCCTGGAAGTCGGCGTATCCTGACACGACCATCGACGTGATGAATAAGAAATCGTGATTCATCCGACCAGGTAACTCTCTTCCACTTATCCATGGTCTGGTCTCAATGTTCCCGGGCCCACTGTAGGTGTAGTCGACGATGACGCTTGGTCAACAGAGGCACACAACTGGGACGTCTGCTGCGCAGTCCCTTATCCAACAGTGCCCGCTGAACTGTGTTCTGAAACACTTGCACTTGCGCCTGCATTGTATTGGGCTGTCAGCTGAGCCACTGTCTGGCACCGGTCTTGCTTTACCAAGCGGGATCGTCTCAGACGTCCTTTTTCTTCGATGACGCGTGGGCGTCCAACACCTTGGCGTCTACTGCTGGTTTCACAATGATTCTTCCACTTTGCATAAATACTAACAATGAAAGATCGTGAACAACCGATCAGTCGTGCTGGTCCATACTGCTATCACTAAACCACGTGCTTCTACTTAGGGCTGTTCACTTTGCAATGAAAAACTTTTGTGGCATTTGCTATTTTCTTAATCCTGCCACCTCCATTTCCAGCAGTGCTTCCTCCTTTACTCTCAAGATTAACCAGAACCTGACCTACATTTTTCACAACCTAATATATCTGTTACATTGCAAGGCATGCCAGAGATTCAGAAAACACCATACGTACCAGATTCGCCAGACAGAAGTTCGATACCCTTAGCAATGCTGACACCCCTGTCGCTAAGCACTTAATTCCCCTAGCCACTCTTTGCAGGACGTCAGCCTTTATATTCTTCACAGTAACTTCCATAACAAAAAAGAAAGAAAGCAATTAGAGTCTTTTCTTATTTGGAAATTAATTCCCTAACCCCTAATGGCATTAACCTTAGCAAAGGCACCATTCCTTCATTACCTTTCCCATATTCCTCTCCAACTTCAGCTATTCCCTAATTTGTCACAGGCTTTTCTGGGCACTTGACTTTCTCTTTTCTCCGTTATTTCCTAGTTTTTAATGTTTTTTCATTATTTTCTTCTTCTATGTTCATTTATGTCCGTCCCTATACTCTTTGGTTTCAGTCAGATCTGCGCATGGTAGCTCCGTTGGGCAGTGGCCTTTAACCCGGAGCTCTAATTTGCGGATCCGACTGCATCATTCCTAACCTCTTTTATAGTTTGTCATTGTAATTCTGTATGTGTTATCCTTATTGCTGCCCTCTTATCACCTATTTGTCCTCTTTCTTGTCCTATCCCAGCATGTCTTGGAATTCATTTGTTCTCATCAAGTATTTCATCCAAAACAGTCTTACTACTCTCTATGCTAACTATATATACGCAGGGTTCTCCCCAGGTCCTTTTGAACGGGCGCACCGCCCGGCTGATTTTGGTGACCACCCGGCTGAATACACGAAAAACTGCACACCACTGCATAGTATTTCATTTCTTTTTAATTTTCGTCCGCCCGGCTGTTTTATTATACTTTTTCAGAGACATTTAATTCATATTTATAATAAACAGTCTAAATTTACAGAACAATTACAGACAATGATCAATTATAGACAATCAGTCACTCGTGAATTTCTCGTGAATCAGAGGCTGAGGTCAGAAAATGTAACCAGTGAGAAAACTGTGACGTCATTTTAACGCGGTCGAAAACGCAGCTGCAGTTAGTGCTCCTATTCCTAATCAGTTAGTCCTAACCAGAAGAGAAAGCAACCTTGTCTCTGGTCCTAAAAGAGAAAAAGACGGTTAGTTCAGTGAGAAATTCTCGTTAACTCTTCACACCAGTGAGGATTTTAGACCTCACTCAGAGAATTTTCCGTGTAATATGAGAGAATTCGAGGTCGCGAGCGCGTCGAGAACTTGTCGGCCTCGCTAACAGGCTACTTAGATGAGATGGGTTTGTACAGAATGAAGATGCGAAGCAGACGAGATTTAATACTAACTGATTAGATTTAATTAGTATTAGACCTCAATGGAAGCAGCAAACGACTGACAGTTGAAGTAGAAAACTGAAAAGATATGGGAAAGATATGTAAGCAAATATTGAAGCAATTTTTTTTAGCTCTGTTTATGGCTGCATCCATTAACCAATCAGAAGCACCCACACAAAATGCAGCTATAAGAATTTCGTGTAAGCACTTCTGATTGGCTAATGGATCCAGCGATAGTGTAAAATCTGCTTCAATGCTTGTTTGCTTATGTAAATGCATAAAAAAATTGATCATTGCCTATAATTGTTCTGTAATTTTAGACCCTTTATTATAAATATGAATTAAATGTTTGCGAAATCGTACTAAATGTTCATGAAAATGTATGAAATGTTCGTGAAAAAGTACTAAATGTTCGTGAAAAAGTATGAAAGCAATGTGAAAAAGCTGTAAGTTGTCCTTAAGTACTCCTTTCTTAACTTTGCTTTTAGAGAATTATCCTTTCTGCTTTGATAAAGGATAGCCTCTATCCAAAACGTTGCTTTTTATTTTGATTTATTAACTTTACTTTTTATTTTTTTAATTAATAGCTATTATTTATCACTTTTGAAAGTAATTGTGGGATTCTTTTTAACATGGATGCTCCCAGCACGTCAGGGTTTCGCTCGGACTCTGCCAAAAAACGTGGCAATTTTGATTAAAAAAAATAAAAAATTTTAAGAATGAGCAACCACCATATCAGTATTAATTTTTAAGATAAAAAAAAAATTAGAAAAATTAATTTTGTTAGAAAAGTTTAAAGATTTATTGGTAAAATTACCTCTAAAATTAGGTAGTATCAGAGATGATACATTGGTATTTTGTTCTTATGAAATGCAGTCGCACAGAGGATTTATCATGAGAAGAAGTGATTATGCTTTCTTTCATTATAATTTGAAAATATAATAAATTTAGACAAAACATTTTTTATTTGCACCCTTAATATTTAAATGTGTGTGTATAATTAGTCAGTAAATATTAGGCCTAATTTAGAAGTGAAATAATTCGTTATCAAACAAAAGGTTCCACATAGATTTTAGCTGTTCAAATTTATTTATTTATTACTTACTTACTTACTTACTTTTCAAACCCGCTTATCCGTTAGGGTCGCGGGGGCAGCAGCCCTATGGAGGATCTCCAGCGATCGCGGTCTTCCGCCATCAGGCGCATGTCCTCCCTGGTAATATCCAAGCGACT
>JAHWFO010037430.1:1987674-2020278 GCA_023313115.1 Rhysida immarginata
TCGGTTTTAGCCACACTGATCTTCATCCCAGCTTCTTCACATTTGGCTGCAAACCGGTCTAGTGCATGCTGAAGGTTCGTGCGAGAAGACCCAAGCAGGACAAGGTCGTCCGCAAAGAGCAACCTCTCCACCAGGCAGTCGCCCACACAAACACGCTCATCGCCTCGGCTGCCCCTGAGTGGATGCCCCCTTACCGTGGGTCAGGGGTTTGGGTGCTTCAGGGATTCTGTGAGCTATGCTGGTTGTAGCACTGCTACCTTAGGGTCACCCTTACCAGAAAGGTCATGGTTGAGAAGTGAGACGAAGAGTATCCAAACAAACATATCTCATTTATTTATTTATTTATTTATTTATTTATTTATTTATTTATTTATTTATTTAAGCAGCAAATATTTGTATGCGTGGGAAAACAACCCTGAAATATACAGGGTGCTTTTGAAAAGGATGTAGTGAGATACCTAGCGATGTTCTGCACCTTAATATAAACACAAGTTTCTTTATATGTTTTGTCGAAATTTCATTCCTTAAAGAAGTAAACAGCTCGTGAAGTTTGGTTAAACTCCGCCCATAATGTAAACAAAAGCGCAAGAATAAAGTAAACACTAACACGTGTTCCATTAATAGGTTTCTGCGAACTACCCCATTAGAAGTTTTGACTCCACTTCAATATTTCAAGACATTAGTGACAGATGAGATGAGAGAAAATATTGTAAATATGACTAATATTTTTAGTGCTCAAAATTTGTAAAGTCCTTGAATACAAACAAGAATGAAATAGAACAATTTCTGGGCATGTATTTTTATATGGGTATACTAAATATGCCACCTATAAGGACTATACTAAAGCCTTCGACTAGATTCCTCTTCGCATATTATTCTTTAAATTGTCCTCTTTTTTTCAATATCCGCAGTCCCCTCTCTCTCCTGGCTCATCGACCTGCTCTCCAACCGGTGCTACTTCCTAACGTCACATAAGTTTTCATCGATATTAACCCAAAATCTAGGTGTCCCCCAAGGTTCAATTCTCTCCCCACTTCTCTTTAACCTATTTATTAACAATTTACCAACCATTATATCTCCCATTATCTCAATTTTGTATACTGACGACGTAACCCTCCTTTTCTCCAATACCTCTATTTCTAATCTCACTACAACAATCAATCAATCAGACACTCACTATTTTAAGCCAATGGAATGCAGCTAATTCGCGATTGCTTAAAGAGAATTATATTTATGTTCTTTTACCAAAGCAATAAGCAAAATATCCCCGACAACCGGCCTATTTTCTACAACTTTCAAGCTCTTACTCAAACAGAATCCTTTAAATATTTAGGTATTTCCTTATCCCACGATCTATCTTGGGATTTACATGTCAACGCATTATTAACTAATCTCAATATTTAACAAGGTATGATCTCTGTCTAATAAAGCTGTGACTTTAGTATCTAATTGTGTGGGACCAGTTCCTGTTGAAAAAGTTAAGTGCTTTGATAGGAGTGAAAAAAAAAACCCATTCAAATCAATCGACCCAAATTGGATGGTGCATATAATAAAAATATGGGAGGTATAGATTTACATAATTATTTGGTACAACTATATAAATATAAAATAAGATGCAGAAGGTGGTACCTGTATATTTGGTATCATGTTTTGATGATAGCAGTAGTAAATGCATGGCTAATTTATCATTCTGACTGCAGTCAGTTACAAATAAAATATGAAAAACTCAGAAAGTTTCAGATGAAATTGGCCTATAGTTTAGTCCATGCAAACAAACCTGCAAAAGTGAGGCAATCTCTGGATATATGTAAGCCACCCCCTAAAAAAAAAACAACCTATGTACAAATGATCCGACAGCTGATGTGCAGAAAGATAAGGTTGATCATTTTCCACTATGGAAGGATAGAGACATAGATGCAACCACTGCAAAACTGATGGAAGATTTTCTTTTTTATCTTGTACAAAATGTAATAAACATTTGTGTCTCAATAAGGAGAGAAATTGTTTGTATTCATATCACCATTAATGGTTTTTAATTATACATTTAATCTCTGCAAAAGATTTAGTTTTTGTGAAAAAAAATTTTTTTTCCATGAAAACAAAAATATTTTTATGAATTCATTCATTCAGGTTTCTTTTTTGTAATATATAGGGTGTTTCAAAATGTTTTAAAACAACTTTTAATCATTATATATAAAAAAAAAACTATTACAGATAGAGACAACTGGTTTTCAACAATTTGTTTATCAACTCTTATGTTTTTTTGATATACAGAGGGGGACTGCGAATCCGGAATGCTCGGGACCAGGAGCCTCTCGGATCTGTGGTTATTCTGGATTCGTGGTCTTTTTACTTGGGAGAAGTTACACAACGTGTGTGTAATTAAATCATTTCTGACGACTGTTATTTAAAATTTATTTTAAAATAAAAGTTTTCACAATTATACAATTAAAGTCATTATTGTAATATAATCTTATTTATTAATGTCATTATATTACGATTTTGTACCGAACGTCTTTTTATTTTTTATTTTTTTAACCAAATATTTCTTAACTCCTGAGTTCTTCACGTTTAGTTAGCCACTATCAAAATTAATTTTCCTTCCAATGTTTATAAGAATTATCACAAATTCATTTATAACTGTGTATTATTTTTACTTCAGCAGAAGAGTGTTAGAAATTGCAGGAAAATTCAATTAGGTTCTGTGTTAAATCAACGTTTCAAAAGTGCAGCAAATTCATCAGCGAATTAGGCCTATCTGAATGTACACGTTGTCGGCTATCAGGCCTAAAGGCCGGTTTACATGGACGCACGTTCGCATGCGATGCTGCTAGAAATCGCATATCCCATGGTGCATCAGGCCGATTTACATACACGCATGAACGCATGCGAATCGCACGTTGCATGAAGTTCGAGGGGTTCAAACTTTTCATCGCTGCGTTACTGCAATTCAGGCCCCCTTTCCAAACAAGTGTACTCCAACGAGTATACATATATGTTTCGATGGTGTCTGGCTATAAGAACCTCGTATTAATCTATTTCTTATAAAATGAATTAGAAATAATAAAAATTTTCTCATTATAATGAACAGCCAAACATTATTTGTATCATTCATTTTTTTTTTCTTATTTTATCTTTATTTGCATTATTTGGGGGAGGCCGTGGCCTGGTGGGCTTTCACTGAAACACAACTTCTGTGAAGTTAAGCAACATCAGGTACGGCTAATCACTGGATGGGTGACCATCCGTGATTTACGATTTTCCCCCCCCCCCCCCCCCGGCTTCTGTGACCATCATACAGCAGTCGTTAATCCAGGTTCATCCAGGGACCCAACTCGTCGGCTTCAAGCCATACAGGCCCTGGATGGACGTATTGGATTATCAGTACTAATAATTATTTGCATTAAGGGCAATATAATTTTAGGTATATTTTTTAATTTTATCTTCTGTTTCAAATACTTTATTTTCGTTTTCGAACCATTTTTTCTTATTGATCTAAATTTCTTATTTGTTTCTGGTTGTTACATCATTTTGGAAATAAGGGATCGATTGTCTTATTTTCCAACTTTGTTAATTGTTTGGAAAATTTAAATCTCTTTTAAATTTAATACCGCTGAGGAAAAATTATTACATTTCATTAATTTGATTTTAATTTTAATTCCAATCCCAACACACACACAAATAAATTATAAACCAAAATTCCTAATATACAACAAAAATTACAGAAAATGTTTTTGTACATAGTAAGCTTTATGTAATTTTTACTGCATTTAAGGAATTATGGTTAGTAATTTATATTTTGTATATTGCATTTGGAATAAATATTAAAATTAAATTAAATTTTTTTAATATTTTCCCTTTTTTCGACGAATTTTTAAAGTTTTTACAAATTGGTTTCATATAATTTTACAAGAATTTCATACATTTCTAAATAGATTTAATACAATTTTATTAATAAAATTCAAACTTCAAAAAATAATATTTGAAAAAATGGAAGGAAAATTCTGCGACCTGGATTTTTTTTTATTTTATTAATACTGTATTTATTTTAGTTTAATTACACAGTGGTTAAGTTTTAACTGTTACTCTTTATACGTTTGTCTATGTTATAAATTGTCTATGTTTTCTGTAATTTAATTAAAATAATAAAAAATAAATTATCTGTGAATTTACTAAAACAAGATTTCAATAAAAATGTTTTTTCTTACTTAATTTTGGTAATTAAACTCCATTTACACTGAAATAAAACACACATAATATTTATTTAAAATTGTATTAAATCTATTTGAAAGCATATTAAATTCATTTAAAAAGTATTAAATTCATTTGAAAGTGTATTAAATTCAATTAAATTTGTATTAAATCTATTTAGAAAAGTATGAAATTCTCGAAAAACTGTATGACCCAATTTGTAAAAACTGTAATTTATTGTTTTGAAGTAACCATGTTATCACACTCTTATTTTTCTTATTCATTTTAATTTTATGTATTTGCGTGATTATTTTATAAGAAACAGATTGATATTATTCTTGATTTCTGTAAGGAGCCATGAAAATAAAGAAGGGAATCATGTATTAAACAATAGACATCAAAGACTTCACTTTATTTGCTGTGCTCTTTTCAGAAATAGCATCCCTCCCCTATTGGTGCAGTGGAAGCACCGACAGTGCTAATATATATGAATTTCTTTAGAGATTGTCAGTTCAATCAGATCAAGGAGTTTTATATCAATACACATGGACAGTCTAGTAATATATTTTTTCTAGATGGCTAAAAACTTCATTAAAAAAGGCACGAAGAAACATCGTCGCTGATGCTTCACTATACAAGACATCATGTTGCGTCAAGAACTTTTCAACCCATGAGCACTTGCGCAATGAGAATCCGAACGAACGCATGTGGTGCATGTAAACCTGAACCTCCATCTTGCAGATGCAGCGTTTCATCATCTGAACTTCCTTAGACTATGGTTTCATCGCGCCTTCGCATACCGGGTAATCGGACACGCATAATCGCAGTATCACATGCAAACTTGCGTCCATGTAAACCAGCCTTAACAGTCTACTCTGAAAATGCACTAAATCATCATAAATGCTCAAAACTGTGCATTATGAATAAAATTTATTAAGGAATTTTTAATTAAAACTAAATTTTATTCAGCAAATATGAAACTAAGCAACTTCCACGAATCTTAAACATTCTTCATCCGTCGATGTTTCGGCTTTCGACGTGTTTTTTTTTATTTATTTATTTTTTTTCCCCACATTTATAATAATGTTTATCATTTATATTTGTGCGCGTTACATGGAGAATTAATTATATCAACGAATGTTGTTTTTTTCTTAATATAACTTTTTTTCCACGGTGGCTGATTCCGTGGCCCTATTGCTTCTTGCGAGAAAGTCTTATGAGGCTTCTTGTTTCACCAAAATGCGATGATTACATAGATAGACATTAAAGATAGGCGGTTAGTATGAAACTTTTAATAAGTGTATGAAAAATATTACGCTTTAAAAGTGCAAAAAAATTGAGATAAACCATATTTGAAATTGAAATACGCACGTTTTCTTGTACATAAAAAGAACATTACTGGCTTTACAATTAAGCAAACTAAACACACACCAGAATTGAAGTCAATAATCAATTAATAATGTCCCTCGAGTCCCCAGAAGTCTTAGATACATATCAGACCGGACACGTTCACGAAGCACGGATCGGCAGTGGGTAATGCAAGGGTAAAACGGGTACTTATGGTTGGAAGATCTGGTAGACTCGGCCACGACGGCTGTCGGACATCGTTTCTGGAGGAATCATAACTGAATTCAAATCAGAATGAATTTCCCTCCACAGCACCCGCTATATATACACCTCCTGCATTACCCAGCAGTCCCCTCGTGTCATCTCGTTCTTGATTGGTTGCGCTCCGGCTTGATCCACTCGCCGCCTGGTGGTTGTTGCTGGAACTTCCCATAACTCTGCTGCAGCTCCGAGTGGACGTGTGGGGTCTCATAGCCACGTGCAGGGGCGCCGACATTAAGACCATGTGCGAGAAGGCGGACAAACAAGTCGCAATTCTTTGCGATTGACGAATGTCACAAGGTGAATGAGGTAGCCATAACAAAGGTCCATCTCGCCCAATCCACCGCTGAGGGAATTCAGCTGCGACTGCAGTCAATGCGAGTTTAGTGTGTGGTGCAGTTTCAGTCATATAAGGCCAAAAAATATTGTTATAAATTTTCAGATGCAGTGGGATGTCTGTCAGATGCAGTGGGGTTTTGTTACATAGTGATCGCGTAAATAAAAGGAAAAAAGGGTGTAATTGCTGGCAATTTTTTATTGTAACGGGTAGGTGTTTGTTGTTGTTTATTATTTGTACGGTGTGGGGAACCCCGACACTAAGCCCGAGTGTTTACTTTAAATGTAGTTTATAAAGTGCATGAGATCTTATCTTGTAGTCTTATTAATAGATAAGCCCATATGAGTATTGCTGCCATCTAAATCTATGTCTTGGAGGCTGTAACAATGAGCAAGTAAATGTCATGTGTTGGTTGTTGTAATTAGTACTTTTCCACAAAGTGATGATAGTCTGTGTGTGTTGCTGGTTTTTTTTTTTGTTTTTTTTTAGAATTGAGGGTATTGTCGTTTTTGAACGTTGTGAGGAGAGATCGCTCTCCTAATGACGACAATTATGGAACGCCGCCATAGCGGTGAAGTTTTAACTTTACCGGGCTGTAGGCACAATAAAGTTTGTTGCCCATCGTTTAATGATAAATGCTTTCATTTCAAAAGCGAGCTAATATAGTTTAGCCATCCTGTGAGGAAAACTTTTTTGCTCGAACTCTGACTGCCCCATGAGAAGACTGGCGACATTTTGGAATATCGTTCGCTCCGGCAGAGTGGAAAACGAAAATATTATCTCCTAAGACAAGAAATCATCATGCCCTATAGACGACATCTGAATTGGTGAGATTTTTTTGTGTATTTATTTAGTGAGTAAACGTCAAAGTTTTCTCCTCTTATTCCATGAGAGTGACAGCGGAGACGGACGTGACTTATTAACGTGCGTCGCTAAGCGGTTACCGCTTACAGCTGTGAAATATATTGCTGACGGTTCCGTAATGACAAAACATTAGTTGTGATTGTTGATTTAATTAAAGACTCACTGAAGTGATAGTAGTTATATGCTTAAATGGTATATGGCTAAGGTGTTGATTATACCTGCATATGTTATTGATATATGAAAAGGGATTTCAGGTTTAAGAAGAGATTACAATTAAGTGACTATATGGTTTTTTCATTGCACTAAATGGGGAATTTGCTTTACATTAGTTGTTTTTAATCAGATTAGTTATTGTTGTCTTTAAGCAACTTTAATGATTATTGAATGTTTTGAGAATTATTAATTAGTAGTTTTTTGGATTGTTTAGGCAAGATTTTGCCTCATTTGCACGAGTTTATGTCTAGAATTTCTGGTTATGAATAAAATAAGGGTGAATTATTACGATCGTGCGACCCTTGCTTGGATTTTTCTAGCTTAAATAAGTCTCGAACCTCGTACCCCACTGCGTCAGAACAGGTACTTGCCTGGGTCTTTGAGTAAGCCCCTCCCACGCATGTGGGCTTGCACATTTGGCACTCGAACAGGGACTTGTAGGTCCTAGGTGCAGGTTATCAGCTACGTTCAAGCAGGAAGCTTCGATGCAATCAGTTGTGAACCATGGGCTAAGTGTTGGCAGCTCGGAGCAGTTGGGTGTGCAGTGTTAATGGTTATATGGGGACAAGAGTAGGTTAGTTGAGTATTGGTTAGTCATTCGTTGTTTTGTTCGACATAGGTAGGGGGTTCTTTGGGTATCAGTACATTCGCTATGGAGAACCTTGGTGACGTTTGTTTGCAGCTGGTCCAGAAATTAGAGGACTTAATTTGCAAATAACCAAGATGGTCACAAGGAGCCTTAGTGTAGGTGGTGCTTGAGATGAGCACGCATGTGTTGAAGCCAATTATGTTAAGGTAGAGGAAGTAGCCCATATAGAAGTAATGAGTGATCCCTTGGTAAAGATGCCGGTAACTACAGCAACCTGGCACGAAAACGGATGCGACCTAAGAGGCATTCTGTACGCAGTTTGAGGGACCATGGTGGTTCTGAAAGAGGACCATGGTGGTTCTGAAAGAGGACCATTAGGTGGCTACGAAGGGCAGTTCTGACAGGTGGCTACGAAGGCCATTCTAAGATATCCCAATGGGTACCCGATTCATGGGTAAAAATATGAGGAATAAGATACAGGGACACCCAGGTGGTCCATATCAGTAGGATACGGACATGCTATCGCCAGCAGGGGTCTGTCTCCGGAACAGTAAATGATGACCGGCTCAGAAGAGCATTGCAACAGGTACCGAGCAAATCGGCTTGGGAGACATGGCGGTAGGGACGGATAAAATTGTTATGGTAGGCGTGGCGGTGGGGACAGATGAGGTGGTCCTGGTGGACACGGCCGTAGAGACTGACATGACGAGAGTCGTTAGGGTGACTGTTGATGAGGGCACCATGTATGATGACCCTTCTCAAAATAATTTAGTAGATACGGTGCCAGTACTGTAGCAGCCTGCTGAGGTGGAATGGGAGTCCGACAGTGAGGGGTTGGATGATGCAGCCAAATTGGTTGGTGTGCTGGAAAATGAGTTGGCTGAAGGTCGGGTTGATCGGAGCCCAAAGGTGTTCGTGGGTAATGTTGCAGAGGTGTGCGCACCTGTAACGATAGGAGTGTGACTAAGAGCAGTAGCCAAGATAGGCTACCGGTTGTGGTAATGCTGGGTAAACTATCTGTGTGGATGCTGAAAGATAAATGGCATTGGAACGATGGAAGTTCATTGTTCAGGAAGCTGGGTGATGCATTGAAAAAAACTGGGTTCTTTGTTGGATTTAAAGGGAGGGCGTATGTGACTGTAGTCAGTGTGAGTTTAGTGTGTGGTGCAGTTTCAGTCATATACGCCCAAAAAGTATAATTGTTATAAATTTTCAAATGCAGTGGGATATCTGTGTGGGTTTTGTTATATAGCAATCACGTAAATAAAAGGAAAAAGGGTGTAATTGCTGGTAATATTTTATTGTAATGGATAGGTGTTTGTTGATGTTTATTAGTTGTACGGTGTGGTGAACCCCGACACTAAGCCCGAGTGTTTACCTTAAATGTAGGTGATAAAGTGCATTTGATCTTATCTTGTAGTTTTATTAATAGTTAAGCCCATATGAGTATTGTTGCCATCTAAATCAATGTCTTGGAGTCTGTAACAAGGAGCAAGTAAATGTCATGTGTTGGTTGTTGTAATTAGTACTTTTCAGCGAAGTGATGATAGTCTGTGTGTGTTGCTGGTTTTTTTTTTTTTTTTTTTTTTTTTTTTTTAGAATCGAGGGTATTGTCATTTTTGAACGTTGTGAGGAGAGATCGCTCTCCTAACGACGACCATTATGGAACGCCGCCATAGTGGTGAAGTTTTAACTTTACTGGGCTGTAGGCACAATAAAGTTTGTTGCCCATCGTTTAATGATAAATGTTTTCATTTCAAAAGCGAGCTAATAGAGTTTAGCCATCCTGTGAGGAAAACTTTTTCGCTCGAACTCGGACTGCCCCATGAGAAGACTGGCGACATTTGGAATATCGTTCGCTCCGGCAGAGTGGAAAACGAAAATATTATCTCCTAAGACAAGAAATCATCATGCCCTATAGACGACATCTGAATTGGTGAGATCGTTTTGTGTATTTATTTAGTGAGTAAACGTCAAAGGTTTCTCCTCTTATTCCAAGAGAGCGACAGCGGAGACGGACGTGTCTTATTAACGCGCGTCGCTAAGCGGTTACCGCTTACAGCTGTGAAATATATTGCTGACGGTTCCGTAATGACAAAACATTAATTGTGACTGTTGATTTAATTATAGACTCACTGAAGTGATAGTAGTTATATGCTTAAGTGGTAAATGGCTAAGGTGTTGATTATACCTGCATATGTTATTGATATATGAGCGCATGTTTCTGTCAGCACCTCGTTGTAAAGTTGCGCTTCGCTTCAGTGGAGTTTTAGCGAAAGCACAGTTTTGATCTTTGTGTGGGGGGTGTAACACATGGGGAGACTGCTGTGCGTCAAAGACGTAAATATTTTAGAAAATAAGGGGGTTACAGCCTTTTCCCCCGTTCTTGTGTCATGTCTGCATTTTCCAAATGGAAGTGGGGTTAAGGAATGGCAGAAGAAATTTTAAAAGAGGTGTGACGCTTTCTTGACTCTCCCGTGTTAACCCAAGAATCACTAAGCAGCGGGTTTTCAGAAAGGTCTTAATAAGGGGGCATTGAACATAAACTCTGGTCCACGCAATTGGGCGTGGCTAATATGTAATACCAAGGTCCTCATGTGGTTTGTAATGGTAGTTTATGAGCCCTTAAAGGATTTAAGGAGAATTGTCACGATTATTTAGTGGGGATGCCCTGGAGACCTTTTCAGGTTTAAAAAGGGATTACAGTTAAGTGACTATATGGTTTTTTCATTGCGCTAAATGGGGAATTTGCTTTACATTAGTTGTTTTTATTCAGATTAGTAATTGTTGTCTTTAAGTAACTTTAATGATTATTGATTGTTTTGAGAATTATTAATTAGTAGTTTTTTGGATTGTTTAGGCAAGATTTTGCCTCATTTGAATAATTTTATGTATAGAATTTCTGGTTATAAATAAAATAAAGGAGAATTATTACAATAGTGCGTCCCTTGCTTGGATTTTTCTAGCTTAAGCAGGTCTCGAACCTTGTACCCCACCGGATCAGAGCAGGTACTTGCCTGGGTCTTTGAGTAGGCCCCTCCCATGCGTGTGGGCGTGCACACAGCATTAAGCGCATCTCGGAATGTTAACGCCCAGTGAGGAGGGGTACCATCTTGTTGGAAGAAAAACACCACCATTTGGTTGGTCATCCTGAAAAACACCACCTAAAGACAAGGCCTGGGCGCTGAAATTTCATTACATTGTTACATCATCTCAGTAGGGAAAATTCAGAGCTTATTATTGGTGGAAATACGGTTAACAATTCCCTACTGAGGTGATGTAACAATGTAATGACGTTTCAGCGCCCAGGCCTTATCTTTAGGTGGTGGTCCTGAAGTTGTGGAAATGCATATTGTTCAAGCATGTCAAGGTAGTTGGTGGAGTTAACGATCGGCTCGATGAAAAAAAATGGGCCAATAACTCGATCATGTAAAAGCCCGAACCACACGTTACCCTTTGGGCTGTCACGCTCGATTCCAAGAACTTCATGGGGATTTTGTGATCCCCAAATCCGCATATTATGACGATTGACCTTATCAGACACATGAAAAGTTGCCTCATCTGAAAACACAACAGATTTCAAAAAATCTTCATCATCCTCAATTCGTTGTAACATTTCTTCAGCATATGCTCAGTGTTATGGTTTATCACTTGGTTTCAAAGCTTGTAGAAGTTGAACTTTATAGGCATAAAGTTTAAGATGTTTGTGTAAACACAGTGAACAGTTGTTCCAGGAATCTGGATTGTCTGGCTGCTTATCTGATTGACTTACGAGGGCTGCGTTGCAAAGTCTGCCGAACACAATCCACAGTCTCGTTGCTAGTGCTTGGTCGACCTGTTGATTTCCTTGGTTGAACACTTCCAGTGGTCATTAACCGTTCATGCCATTTCGCAAGTTGGTCTTGAGCTGGTGGGGTTTTTCTATACTGTGTCCTAAAATTCCTTTGAGTTTGTGTTCCAGATTCAGTCTTAAAAAACCATGCCACATATTGTGCTTTCTCCACGCCAGTCGTAATTTTCCGGAAACTGTCACACGAAGGAGGTGCGGCGACACCTAGCGTTATAAAACCCCTGGCAAAAAGTTTGCGATACATATTGCTGATTTGCTGGTGCGCGATGTTAGTTGTTTTTAATTTTTTTAAACACAATTAAACGGTACAAAAATTAATGTTTATTTGGAGGATTTACATTACACAAAAATTAGATGATATTCTTAAAAGATGATTACACTGAATAAAAAATTAAAACCAATACCCCTGGTTAGAAAAATGTTTGCGATAAGCAAATCAAATGGAAAAAAGTTTGCAATAATATAGTGCCAATTATTTCTACACGGTGTAAGAAAAAAGGATCATACCATTAATTTTTAGGTGATAAACCTAACGCATATAAAGGTAATAGTTTACAAAAATATTTCATAAAAATAAAATTTGCGAGCGATAAAATGGGACCCGTTAAAATGGGGGAGGCCGTGATATGGGCTGGTGGGCTATATTAATAGTTAAGCCTATATGAGTATTGTTTTAGCCAAGCTTCACCCCCCCCCCCCCGGCTGCTGCGACCACCATCCAGATCCATCCAGGGACCCAACTCGTCGGCCTCTGGCCATACAGGCTCTGGATGGACGTATTGGATCTCAATTAATTAATAAATAAAAAAAAATAAATAAAAAACTGCCTGAACAGCTTAGAATGCACATTGTGAAAATGCTAGATGATGGAAAGACTCAAACTGAAGTTGCAAACTTGTTGGGATGCTCAATCTACTGTTTCGACTATATGTAAAAATTTTTGAGCAACAGGCCATGTCCAGATCAACCCAAGATCAGGAAGACTGAAGAAATCTAGCAAGCACCAGGAGAGAACTTTAAAAGAAATCTGCAAGAAAATGAGAAAAAAGACATCGAAAGAGATAAATAGTGAGTGGAAGAAGATATCTCATATTTGCGTATATGAAATGAACTTGAGTTTCACTCAAGGAAAGCGAAGACAAAGCCGTGTCTAACTAAGAAACACTGACAGGCACGTTTGAAATGGGCAAGAACTTACAAGAAGTGGACAATTGAAGATTGGAGGAGAGTTATTTTTTTCTGACGAAAGCCGGATTTGTTTGTCAAGCGGTGACGATGCTGGAAAATTTGTCTGGAGGCGTTCAAACAAAAAATTTAATGATGACTGCATAGTCAGCAAAGAAAAATTTCCACAAGGACTCATGGTTTGGGGTTGTATTTCTTTTAAAAGAAAATGCAAACTGTGCATAATGAAAACAACCGTCAACTCGGAAGCATATATTAATATTATTGATGCCCTCCTTCTTCCAAAAGTTGAAGATCATTTTGGAGATGATCAGTGGATCTTGTGATAGTTCAAAAAATGTTAAGGCACATCTTGCCACCGTTCAAACAACGTGAAGGTGCATCTTGCTACAATTCAAATACCCCAACTTGAATGGCCAGCCAACAGCCCCAACGTGAACCCAATCGAAAATTGTTGGCACAATTTGAAGACACTTGTCAAGGAAAAACACGCAACAAACAAACAAGAATTGTCGGCTTCAATAAAGTCCAGTTGGTCTGAACATGAAGACTGTTACATAAGAAACCATACTCAATGCATCATCAAAGCATTAATAAAAGTCAAGGGCGGTGCAATGCAATACTAAATTCATTTGCAACAAATTATTGCAAACTTTTTTCGATTTATTTCATTATCCCAAACATTTTTCCAACCAGGGGGGTTGGCTTTAATTTTTTTTTCAGTGTTATTATTTGTTTAGAATATCACTTAAATTTCTTGTGCAATGTAATCATCCAAATAAACATATTAATTTTTGTACCATTTAACTGTGTACCCTTATTTTTAAAAAATGAACTAACATCGCGTGCCAGCGAATCAGCAATAAGTATCGCAAACTTTTTGCCAGGGGTTGTAATGCTGCATCAAAAAAACTTTTTGAGTTGATAAACAATTTGTTGAAAACCATTTGTCTCTATCTGAAATATTTTTTTAATATAATAATCAAAAGTTGTCTAAAACATTTTGGAGCACCCTGTATCACATACACTGCTTTGCAATGAAATTGCCTCACCAACAAGGAGTTATCCGACCTTATCCATATTTAGGGGGGGGGGGGGGTTCATCTACCTCCGACTAGTAAACAATTAGATGCATGCTCACGGGACATGACCATTTGGGTTGATACAGGGTATCCAGGTGCCTGTATAGGCTCATCAGTTGACACCTGTGCGAGACAATCCATGCAGTAGGGAGGAAGCAACTGCCTCATGAACGTACAGTATTGCAATCCGCACAACGGTCTCAATGCCACGACAACTGTTTACGCAATTAACGGACTTTGAACGAGGTTGGATTATTGACCTCTCCGAGGCTGGATGGTCAACCAGGCGGATTGCTTTCCATGTGTCGCGCGACGCACGGACGGTAGGCCGATGTTGGAGGCAATGGCGAGAGAAAGGGGCACATGCCAGAAGACCAGGCTCTGGGGCCCGGAGAAGCAAGTCCACTCGTCCCGATAGGCGGATACTGCGCAGCGCTGCACGGACAGAACCATCACCCTGCGGCAACTGCGCGACAACATCACTATTCACGGTACTGCTCCAGTGTCAATAGCGACAATAGCACGCTAGTTACATGCCACGACAATGTCTGTCAGGTGTCCATTGTTGTGGCTTCCAATGACACCCGAGCATCGCGCGATGCGACTGCAATGGTGTCGTGAACGAGTGGGCTGGCGAATGGAAAGGCACCCGGTGGTCTTCAGCGACCAATCACGCTTTTGTCTGGACATTGACGAAAGACGCGGATGGGTGTGGTGCAAATCATTGGAACGTGCCAATGAACAATGCATCCGGTATCACCATTGTGGACCAACACCCAGGATCATGGTCTGGGGTGCCATCGGCTACGACCAACACCTTTAGTCACCATCCAAGGCACCCCGACAGCAGCATGGTACGTCAGAGATTCTGCAGCCCGTACTACTGCCCTTTCTGCAAACCATATCCGGCGCAGTCTTTCAGCAGGATAACGCCAGATGGCGCACGGCAAACATGAGCATGGCATGTCTGCATGATGTCAACTGCCTGCCATGGCCCACGAGGTCCCCAGACCTATCGCCAATTGAGCATGTGTGGGACATGGTGGGACGTAGTTTACGATCACCCGACAATCACCATGAACTGAATCACCAGGCCTGGGCAGACGTACCCCAAGATGACATTTGCCACCTGTATGATCACCTACATCTGCGGCTCGAAAATGCATCGCCGCTAGAGGTGGTGCCACTTTTCATTGGGACACCCTGTACAAACGAGTGCACGTCTTGGCTCCATAACATAATAAAGGTGTGTTCAGATGTATCTCTTGCTGTATACCTAAGTTTGGCTCATTCGGATAACTCCTTGTGGGTGGGGCAATTTCATTGCAAAGCAGTGTATTTTTAGTAATGATAACCCAATGTATCATACATGATACATATTAAATCATCATCTTCACCTTAAAAAAATAAAAAATAAAACAATATTTGTCTTTTACAAATAAAATAACATACATTTTAGTACAGAGTTTCAGAATTTTTCAACTACACAAAATGCTTCTGGGCATTAGAGAGTTAATATTCACTTTACACAGAAACCTATCACTTTTTGTTTTGCATATCCATCTTAGACTTTTTCAAATAAGCATTGAGCTTAAGAATGAAAAATTTTATTAAAATGAAGATATTAAATAGTGTAATTATCATTTTCATCTTTCCCTCAATTCCTGAGACTCCTCCCCTTTAGGTTATGAGCCTAACAAAGCCTAATCTAGTGAGTCAAAATGAACAGAAGAGAGAGAGAGAGAAACAACACTGTATGAGCATGTATTAGTGAGCATACTTTCAATCTGCTTCGGGCCTTCCACGAAGAGTTCAATTTGAAAACCCTGACCTAACATAATATAACCTAATATATCAAAGAGAGTACCATAAAATGAATTTTTAAATAACATTCATCCCAAGCCTATATTTGTCCTCAAAAATATTCCCTTTAAAAGGACAAGTTCAAAACATAATGCACAAGGTGGTAGCACTGTCACATGCATAATGCAATTGTAACAAACTTTATGCCATTGGTAGTTAAACTCTTCAGACATCAGAACTTTTTTTTTAGTTTTTCAGCACCAGTCTTTAGTCATCTTGTATGCCAATATGTCTTTGATGAAAAGATTTAGCTCAATGGGATATAACACTACAGTTCACAATCTGATGACTACAAACTTCATTCCAGAGAATATGAACTTCGGGTGGAGTTTTCTTACAAAAACACTTAATTTTGATATACACATAAGATCTATGATCTTCTACAGTCCTGCCTGAGATGTATGTACACCCCACCTAAATGTCAATATTGGGATAGAGCAATGAGGGACATACTATCAGAAATGGATGAAGGGGGACATTTAATATGTTGAAATGAGGGATAGTGGAAATAAACGAGGGACAATAGTGAACAATACAAGGGACAACAAAAACATTACAGCAATAGAAAAACTTCATATTATTGAACTGTCCCACAATGGGAGACTCTGTTTTAGTTTCTGAAATCTACCACCAGAGTGCAAGATGTGTCATTGAGAGTTGTTTTTACTGCCGGTTTCTCGCGTCTCCTGCTTTTTGAATAGGCAAAACTTGAGTAGTAACATAGCAGCATCAAGTTATTAAAATTACAACAAAATGAAAACGAACTCAAAAAATGAAAAGGAAAACCTGAACTTGTCCGTGATTAAGCAAAAGTTGAAAGAAAAAGGAGCTAAAGTATCATGTAATTAAACTGAATTAAAAGAAAGGTTAGTAAACCAGTTAAAGAATTGGTATATGCATATTTTAGTACCACGTATACCAAGGCTTACACTAATTCAGGATTCATTAATACTTACGGAAAATAAAGATTAAACTAACGAAATGTTAACGCACTAGCAGCATATACTTTCAGTGTAATTTCTTATGCAAATTCAGAGTTATCCGTCGTTAAAAAAGTTGGTTATCCGGACCGCTACACTGTAAGCTGTTATCTTAAGCCCAGGTTTTATAGAGTAACGGGCTTAAGCAACGCCTCTTTATAGGCTTAAGAGGTCAGCTTATTGTGAAGCGGTCCGGATAACCTGCTTTTTAACGACGGATAACTCTGAATTTCTTTGTTATGATGTATGCATACTTTAACTTTGTAAAAATAATTATATTTTAGAAGGATGCGATTTGATTAAATTAAATAACTTTCAACTAAATTTTTAATCAAATTTTAATCAATGATATTTGAATTTATATATATAATTTTTTAAAATTTTATAATAACAGTCTAAAATGCAATTACTTTAATACAGGTTACAATATGGATGAACCATGATTTAGATGCCATCCTTATACCAAAGATTGATACCCCGTCAAACGACACTCTTCATGTTTCCAAATTCTGAATTTTTACCAATCAACAAAATGGATAAAAATATCATTATGAATTTTTATTAGATATAATTAATTCATGGTTTGATGAAAAATTTTCACATGCAAGTTTGAAAAATGGTCGAGAAATGTTTCTTAAAAATTTTTAAAAATTTTTCAAATTTGCATTGAAATAAGGATGGCATCTAACTCATGGTTCATCTATAGTTGTAACCAGTGGCGGCTCGTCCATAGGCACTGCGTCACTGCAGCACCCCTAGTTTCATTTTCGATATCAATAAAATTCAATATAATGTGTCATTTTTTCTTTAATATTATTCTTATACAAGTATATTACATGATGCTTAAGTTTAATGTCACTAGCTATTCCCTAGTTCGTGAAAAAATTACAATTTTCTGACGCAGTACCCCCAGAAATTTTAGCTACGAACCGCCACTGGTTGTAACCTGTATTAAGAGTAATTGCATTTTAGACTATTGTTACAAGATTTTAAAAAATTATAATTAAAATATCATTAATTAAAAATTTAGTTGAAAGTTATTTAATTTAATCAAACTGCATCGTTCTAAAATGTAATTATTTTTACAAAGTTAAAACATGCAATAATTCACAACACAGAAATTCTTAACCTTCTTTTAATTCACTTTTGTTTCCTGTTACTTTAGCTGCTTTTCTTTCAACTTTTGCTTAACCACGAACAAGTTCCGGTTTTCCTTTTAATTTTTTTAATTCATTGTTTTCATTTTGTTGTTGTTTTAACAACTTATCGATGCTGCTACGTTACTAAAGTTTTCCCTATTCAGAAAGCAGACGACGTGAGAATCCGGAAGTACAGTAGAATCTCGCTAATCCGACACATATGGGAACAAGATATGTCGGATTAGTGAGATTGTCGGAGTACTGGATGTGCAAAGAAATAATTTAATTTCTCAAACTACAGTATGACGTGAACGGCTCAGACTCGGAGCGTTGGATTAGCGAGGTATCGGACTAGCGAGATTCTACTGTAAAAACAACTCTCGATGACACATCGTACACTCCGATGGTAGATTTCAGAAACTACGAGGGGCGATTGATAAATAAGGTCTCCATGGCTGTAACTTTTTTATTTGTTAACAGATTTTCAAAATTCTTTTTGTATCTTATACTCACAACTCCGCCATAGTCGGTCCCAAGCCCAATTGAGAAAGGAGGGGGGAACACGCAAGATAAGGTGTAAAGCATCGTGCTGAGATCTGGGTGGCATAGCATGTATAAAAATGTGTGTTATCAACGATCCCATTGAGGTACCTGGCGAACCCTCAATGTATTTAGCCTTGCGTCAGGAGAGGGGGGGTAGCCTGACGTGGAATATTTATCCCCCCCCCCTGGTTCTCCGGTACTTTATGGATGATAAAGATAAAGCACCAAAAATAGGATCTGGTTTACGTCGGGTGATAACCTAAAAGGAGGAGCTAATGTCGAGGTTCCTGCGGCTGTGGAGCGGAAGGTGGTACTGCTACCGCCGCTCCTGTGGCAGCGGGGAATAAGTCATCAACACTCATCAAATCGCAAAAACGAAACCGAAAGAGAGTGAAGAAACTGAGATTTCTGAAAGCTGATGAACAATCAGAAAGAAGAGGGATAGACCCGTAGATTCTACCCCTTCTCCAGCTAGTGTTGTAGCTAGGAAAAAGCTAAAAGAGGATCAAGTAAAATCCTATAAACAGGCTGTTAGCAGCATCAAAATGGCCATTATTAAAAGGTCATTACCTACAGAGAAGTTATCTGCTGATGAGGTTTCTCTTATCCAAATGGAGATCCTCGACAGAATAGATGCTATTCCTGAGGGTAATTTTTTGCCGAGGATTAATCAGCAGAGTTTGTTAGCTGGCGCGTTGTTGGTCGTCTGTGAAGATGAGGAGACAACAGCCTGGCTGATAAACTCTTTTGGTAATATCGACAAGGTCCTGAGGAAGGAACTCTCTTGCCTTAAAGTGATTAGGGCGAGTGAACTTCCAAAGCCTGTTAAGGTTGCCTTCAAAACCAAGGACAACATCACTAAGGATGCCAATGTTCTGCTTCGGAGGATGAATCGTTTCAACCCCGAACTGAACACTAGTGAATGGAGAACCGTCAACAGACTGGTTGAACCTCATTCAACTAGATGGATCTTCGAGGTCTACAAGAGTTCCTTAGAAGCCATCAAGAAAGCCAATCTTGTTGCCAACACTGGTATCGATCAAGGTATCTTCAAGATCCTGACTGATCCAAAGAAAAGATCTGATCCTGAAATTGAGAAGGATGCTAATTTGGAAGCAACCACTCAGACACAGGTAAGTGCAACTAAAGATGACTTAAATAAATCTGTCGGTAAAGGGGACAACCTATCGGACATTGCGGGTGACTTGAGTGCACTCGACTTTGCAGACACAACCTCAGAAAGTACACTTCAACCCCCATCTCCAATGAATCTTGAAGATGTTGAGGTTGAAGTAACTGATGAGCAAATGCTTTTGAGCACTTTTACCAGTCCCAGTGGAGGTAAGAGGACTTAATTCTTCCTCTGTCGGATACTGTGACTGTGCTTAAGATTATCCAGATAAACCTTCACCACAGTCGATCGGCCTCTGCGTTGCTTTACAAGAAAATGGCTTGTGGTGATGTTGATCTGGCAACAATCCAGGAGCCTTGAGTAAGGAATGGTAGTGTTGTTGGACTACCAAAAAGATGTGGAAATGTATTCTTTGATACACTTTCCAACAGACCTAGGGCATGCATTTATGTCAGAAAGGACTTGCATGCTATGTTCATGGTCAATAATTCTGATGGTGATAATGCAACAATTAAATTGACCATGTCTGGTAAGAATAAGACTGAAATTCTCATAATGTCTTCACACTTTCCATACGATGACAGTATTGTCCCATCAAAGAAAGTTGAAGAAACCGTTGAACAATGTTTAAAGTTCAATCACAAGCTTATTATTGGCTGTGATGCCAATGTACACTACATTGTTTGGGGAAGCAGTGATTGTAATCAAAGAGGAGATGAATTATTGGAATTCATCCTTCAAAAGAATTTGCAAATCATAAATAAAGGTAATGAACCTCACATTATGTCTTGACAATACTACTGATTTTATCAGTAACTGGCTTGTCGCAGATGAGGAATTTTTGTCTGATCACAGATTTATTTTCTTCTCTTTACAGGCATCAGGCTTTTAGACAGGATGGAAAGGAGGCAGAATCCCAGAAATACCGACTGGGATTCATACCTTGAAGACCTCAGGATTGCAACGGAAGGTATGTATAATAAAATGTCTTCAATGGTTGACTTGGAACTAGCTGTTACCCAGTTGCAATGTGCTATTATCCAGTCTTACCATCAAAATTGTATGGTGAGGAAAACTAGCTTACCAAGACAGGTTTCTTGGTGGAATAAAGAGCTTAGTTTTCTTTGCAGATGTTGCAGAAAGCACTTCAACAAGGCCAAAAAAACTGGTGAGTGGTCTATTTATAAAGAAACCCTCACCAGATATAATATGGCAATTAGGAAAGCTAAGAAAGATTCTTGGATTAATTTTTGTGAGAATCTAAGGGACTTATCCACTACCGCAAAGGTAATAAAGATAATGTCCAAGGATACTGTAAATCAGTTAACTTCTGTTAAAAGAAACGATGGCAAATTCACAGAATCAGGTGAAGAAACATTGGCAGAAATGCTAAGAGTACACTTCCCTGATTCTGTGCGTGTCAACGATTTGGAGACATCCATTTCAATTGGCAGGTTTAAAACCAAGAGTAAAAGGGAATGGGATGTTTCCAAGAAGATTGTTACATACAATAAAATTAAATGGGCAATTAATTCAATTGAACCAATTAAGTCTCCTGGGAAGGATGTAGTAATTCCTATTCTTTTGCAGAAAGGAATTGACATTTTGGCACCCATACTATGTAAAATTTACAGAGTATGTTTGGTGCAGGGTTATATTCCAGAGGCTTGGAGACAAACAAAAGTTGTTTTTATCCCCAAGCCTGGAAAATCGACTTATTTTGAGGCTAAGTCTTTTAGACCTATTAGCCTCACTTCCTTTTTTCTTAAGATATTGGAAAAGCTGGTAGACAGATATATTAGGGAGGAGGTTTTGATTACAAAACCCCTCTCTAGACAACAATTTGCTTACCAGCAAGGTAAATCAACCGAAGCAGCAATTTTTGAGTTGGTGCTTCTTATTGACAAAACAATAACAATAAAGGAAACTTCATTAGTGGCCTTTTTGGACATCGAGGGAGCTTTTGATAAAGTATCCACTAATACTATTATCAGAGCTCTTGAGAGTCGGGGAGTTGATAAAATTATTATCAAATGGATAACTGAGCTGCTTACAACTAGGAGAGTAGAGGCTAAACATCTTGGTGACACATGTATGGTTCGAGTGGCGGGAGGCTGCCCACAGGGTGGAGTCCTTTCACCCTTGTTGTGGTGCCTCATTGTTGACGAACTATTATGTGCGCTGGAGAAAGATGGAGTGGACTGCCTTGGCTATGCTGATGATATTGCAATCGTCGCTAGGAGAAAAATTATTAACACTGTCTCAGACATTCTTGATGGGATTCTCAAGAAGGTGGAGAAATGGTGTAAGGAGGTAGGTTTGTCTGTTAATCCAGACAAAACTGCCATTGTTCCTTTTTCTAGAAAAAAGAATCTAAATTTTAGAAGTATTAAATTCTTTGGTAAAGAGTTAATCTATACTTCAGAGGTCAAATATCTCGGTGTCTTCCTTGACAGCAAGCTTTCATGGAAAGACACCTAGAATATTGTCTATCTCGGGCTAAAATGATTTTCTGGACTTGCAGAAGAGTTATTGGCAAATCATGGGGGCTGAGCCCTAAACTTATTCATTGGGTATATACTAGTGTTATATGTCCAATGATAACTTATGGCTCTGTTGCATGGTGGCCTAGAACACAACTAGTTATTACCCGCAGCTTCGCCCGCCCACGCCATCTGTTGAGTGGAATTACAAAGCAAAAGTCAGAAAGTGGGGAGGGGGGGGGGGGTCATAGGGGGCTGATTTTTGGCGATAGAGCAGGTCCTTTATTGATAAGCCTGCCCTGAAAATTTCAAGTCGCTAGCTCAAACCGTCTAGGAGGAGATAATATTACAGATAAATAAATAAATACACGCAAGAGTTTTAGTATATAAGATTAAAGACAGTCAGGAAAGAACTAGCTAAAGTTCAAAGAGTGGCATGTCTTACTATTACAGGTGCAATAAGAACAGTTCCAACTAGAGCTTTGGAACTTCTCTTGGATCTGAAACCTATTCACTTGCTTGTTGAAGCGGTGGCTGCATTGATAATTTATCGAATTTGCAACCCTGACAACTGGCATAGATGCTTAGATAATACAGTATATGATAAACTAAAAAAGGGAGCGTTACGACATCCGGTTTTTCATATGACTGCTAATAGAATGCTTTCGAAATATGATTTCGATAAGCAATATGAAGTCTCCATTCCTACTAGGGAGGAATGGAACACAAAGACGCTCACGTCATTTGGGGATCATGAAATATGGTTTACGGATGGATCCAAAACGGCATCTGGAATAGGCGTGGGTGTATGCTGTCCTAGGAGGAAAATCCGAAGGAGTTTTCCCCGTGGTAAGTATTCTACAGTCTTTCAGGCAGAAATTTTTGCAATTATTGCCTGTGGAAAAGAACTGAATATTCAGAAGCTTCAGAGAAAGAAAATTTTAATATGCTCTGATAGCCAAGCTGCGTTACATGCACTTGATAGTGTATGTTACAAATCTAAGCTTGTCTGGGAGTGCCATCGTATCCTGTGTGATCTAGCAAGAAACAACAAGGTGTTGGATTCCTTCTCACAGTGGCTATGAAGGCAATGAAATTGCTGATTGTCTTGCCAAAGATGGGTCCATGACTCCATTTATAGGACCTAAACCACCTTTGGGATTGTCCCAAAGTCTGATTAAACTGACTATCCAGAATTATATGGGTAGACAGCATTATGACTTTTGGACTAAGGAGTTTGGCCAAAGACAAGCCAAAAAACTTAATCCAAAATATCCTGTTTCTAAGAAAGGTGAGTTGTTAAAACTCAAAAGAATAGAAATTAAAAAAGTTGTTGAACTCCTTACAGATCACTGTCATCTTAACAGACATATGACCTTAATTGGAGTTGCAACTGATGCTACATGCAGGAAATGTCATGAAGCAGAGGAGAGTTCAATTCATGTTCTCTGCAGTTGTTTAAATCTATAATTTCTTAGATTTAGACATCTAGAGGATTACATACTTCAACCTGCAGATATTCAAAATGTTACTGCTAGGCAAATCTTAAGATTTGCAGATGCTTCTGGTCTACTTGTGAGACAGGATCAATAGAGGACAATGGGGATAGTACAATAGACCTGAGGTCGCGGTGCTTGGTTTCTTGATAACCACCCCTTTCAAATTCAATTCAATTCAATTCAATCTTATACTCACATTTGTCCTCTATGTAATGCTCTATTCACTTTTCGACATAGTCCCCATTCCTTTCCAAGCATTGCAGCAACGCGTGACTAGTTGGGTGAACCCGTCGGAGAGGAATTCCGGAGTTTGTCGACACCAGGATTGAATGGCAGCGTTTACCTCGCCGTCAGAACTATTCATGTCCCTTAAGGGGCTCTTTCTTCTTTGGGAAGTGGTGAAAGTCGCAATGTGCAAAGTCTTTCATTTTTGAACTGTAGGCACAGCAACGCCTCTTGTGTGTGGTGACTCGTGTGCGGATGGACGTTATCGTACTCCAGAAGAGGCTCCAAAGCTGCCATTCAATCCTGGTGTCGACAACAACTCCGTAATTCCTCTCCGACGGGTTCACCCAACTAGTCACGCGTTGGCGCAATGCGTGGAAAGGGATGGGGACTATGTCGAAAAGTGAATAGTGCATTACATAGAGGACAAATGTGAGTATAAGATACAAAAAGAATTTTGAAAATCGGTTAACAAATAAAAAAGTTACAGCCATGGAGACCTTATCTATCAATCGCCCCTCGTAAAACGAACAGTCTCCCATTACCTCTGGGAAATGGGCCATATTACGGTAAGTAGTTGATTTACATAAATTTAATACTTTTTTGTCAATAGAAATTTGATGACAGAAGGAATCATCAAGCTTGTTAATTTTGAAAGCTGATAAATTCGGAGAGCTATCAATATTCATGTTTTTCCTTGATTCAGTTCTGATCTTACGGATCATGAACACTCTTCTTCAGCATTACTAAGTGCTGTATCAAAATTGTCTACTTTTTGAAATTTTTGTTTTTTTTTTATGCTCAGATACAGAAATATGCCTTCTAACGTCTCTGTGCCCCATTTTAGAGATTATAAAGAAACCATGCCACAGATTACAGAACACATGATACTTATTGCAGTTGACGGCCACAATGAAAAGGATGTCGTTAACTTAGTTTGAATTTGGTTTTGTGTGAATTATAGTCCTGCTTCTTCGGTGGGTCTGAGAAGCTGTAGCTTTGTATTCTTTGCTGGACTGTTCATGATCTTTGGACATTGTCTACCATCCGCTTATACAGTTCCAACAGGCCGACAAACAGAAATGACAAGAACAAATTTTTATGTGTCAGCTTGAATGCACGCTCTGCAAGAAAGTAGGTAATTGTTATGACAATCAGAATACATCTGAAAACTCCTTCTTATTGCTTACATCTTGTAGCATACGTCGTTAACAGCATCCCTTGTGAATTGCGCATCTTGAATAGTGTAATAGAGAAGTCGCGAGAATTGCTCCTCCTGCAATAGATTGGTCATGACGTTGGCTAAGTTCATCAGCCAATCAGTGACTGCCTTAGCCTCTTTGTATAGGTCTTTTATTTATCATTCATATTTCCTGCTTAAAATTCATTTTATACTCAAGCAATATGTCGAACAAGAAAATAATAAGATTCTTCCGAAGAAAATTAATTTCACATTAATTGCAAAAAAGGCCCTTTTAAGGGGCACCAATTTAACAGCAATCTCAGTACAAGGCTAAATTTTACTCCAGCTGGTTTCCCTGGTAATGCAGTTATTGACAGTTCTCATGATTTGGTGGTTGAAATATAAAATGAATTTTTAGTAGAGGAAGTGCACACCTTAAATAGCTGTAAAATGTTTTTAAAATAGGAAAAATTACTTATTTTTTCACCTGCATTATGCAGGGCAATTTATAGCGTTTGCAGGATACAGATTCGAATGCGAGACTATTAACATGTATGACTCTATCTGAGCACTCTACGAAGATAGTACCCTCCAGAGAATACAAAAACTTCTGGGACATAACTAAGTAAAATACTAATGTGCATTAATTTTGAAATGACCTTCATATTATGTCTGGGAGAAGGAGAGTACACAGTTGATGTCATGTAGGAAATGACAGAACTGTCAACAAGAGTAACATCACCCAAGCAGCTAATGTTGATACAGGAATAAAGTTAACAAGCAAAGGTGTGTGCTGCCAAACAAAAACGGACTAAGCAGATGAAGTGGCAGATTACCTTCTTGGACAACACCACATACAGAGAAAATATAAGACATCCAAAAAATAGTTTTGTTGGTTTTGCCATAGCATGTAAAGAGGTAAGGAAAGAGATTGGGAAATTTGTCAGAGATCTTGGAGAGTCTCTGGCAACTTATGGAGTTGAAAGAATTGTTAAGATGCAGTTTAACCAGAGATTTGCGATTATATAATTACTTTATTATCCAAATCAATTAGAAATGTTGTAGATTTATGAACAGCAAAAGAATGAAGAAAATATAAACCATCACAATTTTTATTTTACCTTGTAACGTGGTAATCGATTTATGTGAATGCATGAGATGTGGCATAACTTGTTCCAATGATCCTTGCCATTTACAAGATGCTCCAGGACAGGGACAGCAATATGGCCTGAAGTGGAATAATAATAATAATAATTTATAATAATAAAGTAACAACAACAGGGAATAACCCACTAGATAAACTGGAAAGCAAAGCCCGATGTTACCATCCCCACCCCCCCTCCCCACGGGAAAAAGGCCCAAAACGGGGTTAAATGAGGATATATATAAATAAAAAGAAAGGGCAATAAAACCTGCAGAAAAACAACAATAAAGAAGACTAATACTGAATTGGCCCAATTATAAAGTATAATAATGAAAACATTAACAGTAAATTTAATAACTTGAAGTTCTCCTTTTTTTAAATGCAAATGTAGTAAATTAAAATGATGATAAAAAATAGAAAAGAAAAGTCACCAATTCTCAACAAGACCTTCTTCAAGACATATCTACAGATTATTCAACATTAGTCCTGGGTTCGAGTGCAGGTTGCGGAATTTTCCCTTTTCTTTTCTATTTGTTATTGTGATATGTTTGAAGAAGTTTCTGCAGTTAATTTATAACACAGTCCAGTCACGTTAATGTGACTGCCTGTCAGTAGCCAGAATAACCACCTTCCGCAGCACGGACAGCTGCGAGATGGGCAGGAAGAGAGTCATTAAGGTTCTGGAAGGTATTAACAGGGATGTGAAGCCATGCTGACTCCAGATCTATGTTAAGCTGCCGTATGTTGCACAGTGGAGGATCCATGGTGCGAACAACCCGATCAAAGTGATCCCACAGATGTTCTAAAATCCAGGGAGTTTGGGGGCCAGGGGAGTACCATAAACGCATCCTTGTGCTCTTTGAACCACGCACGGACACTGCACGCTTTATGGGACGTCACATTGCCCTGCTGGAAGATGCCATCGTGCTGAGGACACAATCTGCATGTAGGGGTGGACATGGTCTGAAAGGACAGATGTGTACTTCCATTGATCCATGGTGCCATCCACAATGATGAGTGCACCCAGGGAATACCATGAAAACATTCACCAGACCATAACACTGCCTCCTCCGACCTGGACCCTTGTGACACGTGTTGCAGGGTGTTTGTTTTCTGATGCTGAATGCCATACACGCCACTGCCCATCTGTCTAATGGAGCATAAACTGATTCATCGGAAAAAGCCACCTTTTGCCACTGTTGCTGTCCAGTTGTGCTACTGGCGTGCAAATGTCAGTCTTTATCGCCGATGAGCGGTTGTCAGCATTGTGCACGACCAGCCGTCTGCTGCGGAGCCCATACGCAGCAACATTCACTGAACTGTCGTTGAGGATGCAAGTTTGGTAGCCCCCTGATTCATCTGGGAGATCAGTTGATCCACGCTTGCACGTCTGTTCGCTTGCACACATCTCCGTAGCCGTTGTTCACCTCCGTCATCTATGGCCCATGGTGCCCCACACTTGGCACGTTGCTGATTTTGGGTATTGCCATTCCGCCACACACGGTACACTTTCACCACAGCGGCACGCGAACAGACAGTTCACTAAACTAGCAGTTTCGGAAATACTGCTGCCCTTGGCTCAGAAGGTGATGATCATGCCCTTTTGGAGGGCAGATAAATCGCTACATTTCGCCATGACTCCAACAATTGCAATGTTTCCTCTTCCCTCTAACACCCTTCCTATACCTCCCCCCCACCTCTCATACTGGTACATACCTTCTGGACGTAACAGTTTTCCACTGATGTTGAATATAGGGAGTGGTCACATTAATGTGACTAGACCGTGTATCTTTTATTTAATATTATCAATAACAAAATCCTTCTCAAAGTTCTCAGTAGTTTTAAAAAACGGGAAATTCACCAAGAAAACCATTTAAAATTAAGGAATTTATGGAATAAAAAAGCAACACTCTGAGTTTGGTTGCAGTATCAAATCCAAAGACAATATATAAGCTTAGTAAGAACAATACTTCTGTAAAGCACAAAAAAAAAAAAATAGGTGGTTTTGAAAAAATATGGATCAATCTTCTCATCATACTAAGCCTGCGGTAATTTTTTTTTTTTAATTCATTGTAATCCAATACGTCCATCCAGGGCCTGTATGGCCCGAGGGCGACGAGTTGGGTCTCTGGACCTGGATTATTGACTGCTGTATGATGGTCACAGCAGCCAGGGGAGGGGGGGGTGAAGATCCTGGGTCACTGCTAGTCATGCCTGATGTTGCTTAACTGCACTGAAGTTGTGTTTCAGTGAAAGCCCACCAAGTCACAGCCTCCCCCAACTCAACATGTGCCGAAAAAGAGATTACTCACAAATATGACACGTAAGTCAGATGCAGTAGACTTCCTCACCGATAGTGACTTCCTTCAACAGCTAGTCATAATAAAAATTGGAAACCTTTCTAGAAAAGGGAATCACGAAAGATTTCTCAAGATTAAGAGAGATTATTGCTTACAGCCCAGGTCTGCACTTCATTCAAAATCTTCTGCAATAAAACACAATCAGCCCAATTTTTGATATTCGTAAATAAAAGTGAAGACCTACGTAGGGACAAGGCTATTGTGCTTGCAGGACGTTGCATCATATGTGCAGTTTCTGAATTGAATTTTACCTGTATGTCCTCATCTGTGAGTTTGTGATGGATAGTCATTATCGTTCACATTGAAATGTTTGTCAGTGTTGTTTCAGATGTAAACACACAAGAACACACAGTCCCAACAAATGAAATAGATTACGTAGGTGTTGTTTTTGCCTAATCTTCAGATCTGTCCACTAAAATATGTAACAGGTATTTATCTGTGTCTAAATATACAATTTTATGAACGACAGCTTAGAAAGCAAGCTGTATAGTATGCAATTTCAAGTTTTGGTTAACTTTTCGATGAATAAACACACTTTTATTTTACACATCATCAGCATACAAAAGAAAATCGATATTCTCAAAAAGGAACAGCATAAAGTAAATCAGCAATAAAAATATTATACAGGCCTGGCTCCAAAGGTGAACCCTGAAGGACACTGCTTCTGATGTCACAAGGGCTGACTTTATACAATCATGTAAGATGCCCATTAAGATATGAAAAGACATTTTAACAATATTATGAATCAAACTAATGAATAGAAAAGGGAAGGAAACTGCGCATTCAAAGTAACGACGACTCTTTTAGGATTTTCTCGCCCAACAGTATCTCAGGTGTTTAGAGAGTGACAGTTGAGAAAAAAAAACTTCAAGCGATAAGGACTATTCTGTTCGAAAAAGGCTGGTGAATGAGAGAGGTGAAAGGCAAGTAGCACACATAGGGTGCAGCAGCATGACAAATTACAGCTGAATTCCATGCAGGTGATCATAAAGCATATCCCAACGCACAAGACAGACTTTGCAAAGGAAAGTTTTAGCAGCAGGAGACCATCAAGAGTGCCTTTGGTATCCAGAACAATAGGAAAGGGTACCTGTTGTGGGCCCCAGAATGACATAAGGGGCCATCCATAAATTACGTCACACGTTAAGGGGGAGGGAGGGGGTCAACAATGGTGACATCGTGTGACAAGGGGCGAGGGGACGAGTCATAAGCTTCATGACTTCACATGTATAAAGTATTAAAACTCTAAACTTCAACTCTAACGAAAAACTTTAAAATGTTACCAACTTTATCAATATAATAATAAGAGGGTGAATCAGAAAGTAAGTTACACTCTGAAACAATAAAAGCAAATGCAAGTTAAGATCCCATACACACATTCTGGGGAAACGTGCACTATTTATTTCACTTTTCTATTTAATCAGCCAACAATTGTAAACGCTTGTCTGAACATCAAATTAACATTTCCATGCCGCTGCGGTAAAAAATCCGCTCCAGCGTTTCTCAACCATGTCAGCACACTCCCATAAGAAACGTTAAGCGTTCTGGGATTTCTTGAATTCTGATTCGTCAATTGTCCAGAATCATCTCATTAACACGGGCAATGTGCTCGTTAGTGTTGGATGAGGATGGTGTTCCTGCGCGGTATTCGTCCGTCAAATCGGTGTGCCCATTTTCAAACTGCTGGCACCACTTCACAATTGCAGGACGAGAAATCACATTAGTCCCATAGACACTGCAAATTTCCTTATGGATTTCAGTGCCATTTAAGCCTTTCGCCCACAAAAAACGGACTGTTCCACGAATCTCCAACTTGGATTGTAGAACCAGTTGCTGCGCCACGACAACAATACTCTTGCGTACGCAGTAAACTCATGAACACATTGCAATTATAGACATATAGGCAACATCTTAAAAAACGGCGAATGATATCGGCGATCTTCGACCAGAGGGTCCTTCTTGAGTGTATCTTACTTTTTGATTCATCCTTGTATTATAAGGTTTAAATTTGTTTGTATCACTTTTTAGCACGTGGCGGCCATGCAAGTTCAGGCTCGCTTTACCCTTAGGTCAGCACGCTGGCCGCCTTTGGGACGTGCCAGGAAGGTTCTTTGTTTGATAAACCATGACGATGCTGTATGTTTTTGGATGAAGAAGATGTTGACACATCGAATGTTCCTAACATTATCCAAATCGAGAACGAAGAAGTCATAAATAAAAATCGTGAAATTCGTGTGACGTAATTTATGGATGGTCCCTAATTGGTCACTTGAGGAGTGGAAAAAAGTAGCCTGGTCCAATGGATCTCGTTTCCTGCTCCATGATGCAAAACAGCAGGATCAGATTATGGTGCAAACAGCACGAATTCATGGACCCCTCCTGCCAAATGAAATGATAACTCTTCAGGCTGGTGGCAGTGGAATTATGATGTGGGGAATGTTTTCATGGAGTACACTGGGTCCCTTGATATCTGTGGACACAACTCTGAAGAGCACAGCTTACCTGAACATTGTCATCTACAGCTATGATGTTCCCTTCTGGAGATGGTCTCTTTCAGCAGGATAATGCACCTTGCCACCATGCTCGATTGGTCACAAATCGGTTTAAGGAAAATTAGAGTTTAGTCTGCTTCCATGGCCAGCTCAGTCCCCTGACCTTAATCCTATTGACCATTTGTGGGATGAAGTCGAAAGATCACTTCAAAGCTTGGAAACGCCACCATCTAATCTGACCCAACTTAGAGTTGCCATTATGTCAGCATGGGCCAACATTCCTCAGCGACGGTATCAGCATCTTGTTGAGTCCATGCCAAAAAGAATATCAGCTGTGACCAGAGCTAATGGAGGACCAACTCGTTATTAGAGGGTGTCTAATTTTTTGGCCACTCAGTGTATATCTTCTTGTGTTTTTCAAAATTAAATAACTACTAGATAGAGCCCATCAAAATTTGACGGTAAACAACTGTTTGGTATCACAGAAACAGGTTTAAAACTTTATTAGAATGTATGAAATTCTTATATAGGGTGAATACAAAAGTCTGAACCCCCCTTTTGTTTTTTGAACCAAAGTAGATATGTCAATTTTGATGAATCCAATGAATAGTTAGTTGTGGGTGGCCTATCCCATGGTACACGTTTCATCATCCCAAATATGCAAATTAGGACATTAAAAATTTATCCACTGAGTGGATGCCCCTTTACCATGGGTCAGGGGTTTGGGTGCTTCAGGGATTCTGTGAGCTATGCTGGTTGTAGCACTGCAGTATGAATGTCATACTGCATCGGGTGTGGCTCAGGTTAAAGTCACCCGCGTTCGGGAGTTAGGCAGAGGCTCTCGTTCGAAAAATAGTTGATAGTCTCCCGGCTGTTATCTCGGAGCACTGCCTCCGAGAAGCCCCACCAGTGCACTCGCTATGCACTTGGGGAAACGGTCAGGGGCAGCGCATGCCTCTATACAGGAGGAGAAACGGGTAAAACGACAACGGCATCAGGTGCTGTCAATCAGCTTGGAACATATTCTCCATGACAGGAAAGGAATCAGAGTTAGTGGAGGAAGCCAAACGGTATCAACTGGATATCATAGGTATTACCTCTACGAAAAGTCCGGGTTCTGGAACTGTGGACTTAGAAGGAGGGTGGAAGCATTTCTACTCTGGTGCCGACCCTAACATGACTGCCCAGGCGGGAGTGGGGATACTCACAAGTCTCCGGCTAGCAGATTATGTTGCAGATTGGACCACATAAGGTGGAAGACTGTGTCTCCTGAGGCTTCAGATAGGGAAACTGTCTCTCTCTCTCTCTCTCTATTCGTTGCATATGCTCTGAATGCAATCACAGAGTACCCACTTTTTCTAGATGAAGTTGATACTGCTCTTAGCAGGAGAGGGAGTGCAGATTCTGTCATCCTGGTGGGCGACTTCAATGCACACGTAGGGGCTGATGACCAAACGTGGAAAGGCTTGATTGGGAGAAATGGTGACGCCGATTTAAATGCAAATGGAAGGTGCTTGTTGGATCTCTGTTGCAACAATGGACTTTCCATCACAAACACCTTCTTCCAACACAGGGATGTCCATAAGTATACCTGTTACAGGGATGCAATGGACCAGAAGTCACTGATTGATTTTGTAATCGT